>WURT03023252.1:1843-15703 GCA_009936505.3 Holothuria glaberrima | reverse complement strand
GTGTCAGTTGGCCGGTTGCCCCAACAGTCAAAAATGGCTGTACCTTTCCATACACCAGACTGAATGAACTATTCATTTTCAGAAACTATCAACTCACAACATTCTACTAATCTGTCATCTGATCCTATATAAGTCATATTTTACAAGAGTTGAATCGAACTAAATATGTACTATTTCACGAGAGTTCAGTCAATATTTTTGCAAGTTAAATGAGTTGACTAAAAAAAGAAATCGATGAACCTCGGGGGTTGCCCTGAGTCTCTTTTGCAGAAAGGTGAATTGCTGTTTGTGCCAAGCATGAAACTTCCTGTTGCTGGAGAAAGATTGGCGTAGTATCCCATCCTAGAACACCCCAAACGTCCGCAACTCCTACATTTACCAGTCACGAAGCGAGACCATGAGGAACAAGGGTAGGCGAGAAACTCACAGTTGGTTGTAATACTCTCTGTGAAGTAGTCAATGGCTCTACGGTGATCACATATTTCGTTGAAAGGTGTACAACCAACTTGATACCGGCCCCCGTTGGGATAGAAATCTTGATGGCCAGTCTGTGAAAAGTAAAACAGCAGAGATTAATTTTTCAGATGATTAAAGACAAACACGAGTCACCCAAAGTACACTTTTAGTGTGGAGTCATCAAAATTCTCAATTGGAGACTGCTCTTTGATTGACATCAAAGTTTGAAAATTAAAGAAAAAGCAGAGTAACGCTCATTCACATAATGCGGAGAGAGTGTTTGGATTTTACATTATTGTTTTGTATGCTCACCGGGGCATGGCCTGAAGCAATAAAATATGTTTGTGTCTACACAAGGAGAGCTTAACACAATTATGGGAGGAGCTACAAGTTACTTAGTTGGGAGAATTGGAACTGTCTGGGATGAGGAGAATTGTCCTCTTAAAGATCAATATTTTTGAAGGGGAGAATTCACTTTACCAATAAAGCTTTCTATCTTCTGAGGAACATAGATCTTGTTATTCTTCTGTTCTCATGCGGTACCTGAAATAAGCTGTTCTTCTTTTATCAGTCGCATACATTGTTCTTTGGTAATTAATATAACCTGTAAATTACATTTTCACGTTTGCCAATTTAGTACCTATCGGCTATTGGGGATTATTTTTATGTCACTCCGACCTTATCTCAATATTAAACTGGATTCGTTCAAATGTCCCGAGGTCTAGTGAAAGTTCAAAGTGATGACATGATCATCACCAGAGCTAAGTGATTCGTCCGTCATGACAATATTGAATTACATTAGACCACCTTACCTCAGAACTTTTGACCTAGAAGAGTACACACTTAAATATTGTACACCCATACCCTAAGGGGTGATCAGACAGCGGGAAGTTACCCTTTTCTAATCATGGACTCCAGAAAGGATCTAAATCTTTTCAAATATCAAACTGCATAACATCAACATCAAAATGAAATAATACTTAAAATGCCATCCAAACCAATTTTGGGGTACTTTTATGGACCTTTCCTTTGGGGTGGAAGGGTATCGATTTAATGGTTGTGTGTCCCCTTAAGGGTATGAGTATTGGCAAAACGCCACTCCATAACAAACTTTCGTGTAGCGTGAAAAGCCCTTCATGAAACAATCTACCAGTAAGTGTGACAATCTGGTTATAACATGTTTTTACAACACTTCTTGGAGGTCTACTAATACCGAAACCAAATATCTTGTTTGCAAAGTATTCTCACAAAGTGTTTGCGAATTTTGAAGTCTGCTGCGAAACAATGAAATAAGGTCTGCCAACATAATACTGCTATCTGAATCGTTAAAAGAAATAAACCAGTCAAAATGTAGGAGGATACGAAATGTAAGACCTTTCCTTGAACCATATATCTACGGATCATAACTCAAGTATTTCAGCATGAATATTATTCTTGTCAAGGTATTGTCTAGTCACTACCCTTAGACCCTTAGGTTACACTTATAAACAGTGCAAACTTTATTGGAAACCACTGTCCGTAACCCCTGTTTATGTTTATAGCAGAATTTCTCGTTCGTCAGAGGGGCAGGACACTTGAGTTAAGAACAGTTCTGCTGACATGCAAACACGTTTGAGCAAAAAGGGAGGTTAAGACAAATAACTAACGTCTTGAGCAAGATTATTCCAGAAAATACTTCCTGTTTCTTAAAAGCTACTAAATGAGTAAAATTTTCTTATTATTGGCAAACTTCTTCCAAAATCTTTCGTTACTGTTTAAAAATAAAGTGTTTAAAATTAGACCATAAAACTCGGCATTGCGTTCATTGAAGAATGAGTTCTAAATTATCGGAAATAAGGATTGCAACTCTAAATTTCTCTACATATTTATTAACATGTGTCAATGTAAGATAGAAATACAAAGATTTTGAATTTGTCTTCCTGTACGACACTACAGATTTCCCATAATGCAACACATTGCTGTAGAGTGAATGTTTCCTTGAAAATTTGTAACTTCCAAAGTCAGTGTGGAGTAGAGGCTAACACATGTAGAAAAAAGAGAAGTCTCTGTTTATTTTAACTTTTACATTTTTCTCAGTTAGTGGAATATATCTTTTAAGTCATTGAAACTCTGACCAGGTGTGCGTAGCATGAGTTTCTTCAATCTCCAGGAAAAAAGCTCACCACTTACTTTTCCTAGACTAATTCTTACATGAAGGTTTACAAGGAAGACTGTCTTCAAATCTTTGTCCATGACTATTGAAATGTGAACTACAAATGTAATATCGTGATGGTTCTCCTTTTAAACCTTACCCATATGTCATTTTCCAAAGCGGCAGGATGAAATGCAAGAAAGTTACTTAAAAGATATTTCATTTCTTTCATTTTTGCATAATGAGTACTGCGATTCATTTGCTACAATATCCAAAATACAGATTGGGTGTTTTTTCAGCAACATGGTCTATAAGGCGCCCCCGTCAACAAAAAGAAGACTATATTTGTCAATTAATATTTTCTAGGGGTAAAATCTCTTGATTTAGTTGCGTGTACTACGTTGTTGATTCAAATAAAAGATGACCAGGAAAAAAAAAGAGAAAGTACATGGTTTCGAAGGTTTGTCATAATTACATGTGTCTTCTGGTATATCCACGATTTAACAAGAAATGCATATGACATTTTATTCGTGACAAATGTAAAATTGTTGCAAAAAGTATGTTTGGTGCTCTTTGATAACACAAAATGGATCAACGAAGTACATAAATACCTCCCATGGACGAATACAGTTAAATAACGAGCCTTAAGTTACAATCAACGTATAGCTTAATGCAGACAAGAGCTATGCAATTCATAAAAAGACTTTCTCAAAGGAGGAAGAAAACACCCCTTCCGTAAGATTCCTGTCACATGCCAT
The DNA here is from genome assembly GCA_009936505.3 of Holothuria glaberrima. NCBI lineage: Eukaryota > Metazoa > Echinodermata > Holothuroidea > Aspidochirotida > Holothuriidae > Holothuria > Holothuria glaberrima. Next base: position 12,358 of record WURT03023252.1, on the reverse strand, counting down.
TTGTTTTCCCTTTAACTAGCCTATTTGTGTCAGATTTCAGTTAAAAAATTCTGGTTAGCTTATCCAAAGCTTACTCTCTAGATTCAGGTCTGTACTTGAACAATATTTTTCACTGAAACCTCGCCAACGCAAATCACAGTGCATATATGTTGCATACAACGCTTTCTGGTTTTTTAACATCTAAGGACCCATTTTTTCTGAGAACCACACCTGAGAAAACTGAATATGTCTTACAATAGAAAAGGAAAAGACAATTTGGTGGCCCTCGTGGCACACTGAAAGATGAGTTCAACATATTTACTTTGCATGGTGACATGTTTTATGATTAATATTTCAACTACAGTTATGTAGGTGGGGATACGAAAGACTATGAAGTTTGAATAGATGAAATTATCATAATTACTCACTTTTGTTTGGAAAATAAGTATGCAAAGGGTATTTATTTGGACCATACAAAGTCTCTTAAACATTTTGTTTGTTGGGATCTTTTCCTCTTAGCTGTATCAAAGCCCAGCCTGCCCTTCTTTTTCTGAACCTCGAATACTTCTTAATTATTGATAGGCCTGTTGTACAGACTGCGCTAAAAGGCTGTTTTTCGCACCCCATTGTAGTATTTTTTTAGTGGGGTATACCATGTTTCGAGCACCAAGGCCTATTAAGGCCGTTGCATATGCAAGGAGCTCTGGAATGCTTTTCTGTGAAATGCGTAGGTGCCAATCAGGTGTCTCTCTGCTTTAACAGACCTTATGCATTGACGTCACGAGACGTCCTTTTGGCTGCAAAACAATGACGTAGATTTCGCACGCGCGTATAGGCCGGTACATAAATCAGCTATCTGCATAGGCTTGTTCAAGACGCTAGTATAATTTGTACTTCCAACCATAGAGCAGGATATGCTCTTTGCCTCTAACACAAATGATGGCGCTTGTCAACAAGACTGCACGTACCGTACTCGAGTATTTCATTCATTACGCAACAAACAGAAATGTGTAGATAAGTGGAGGGCGTCTTCACAGTAGTTTCCAAACGTTGAGTACTTAACAGTCATATACATTAGGTCTATTAGTGTACAAGGGTATGTACAAAGAGGTTAGTAACAATTGGACCATGTTTATATGGAGTCCAGTTCGTCATGTACGCTTGGTTTTCATAATTTTCATAATTTATTGGAACTATAGATCCACCGGATGCTTGACTGACAGCTCATTCAAAGAATTAACAAGAAATACTTAAATATGAAATACGATATTTGTTGAGTGTTAAAGCAGGTAGGGTACAGATTTACATCCTTTTCGGTCTCTATATGACTATACAAAAACAAGGTTACCTTTACCAGTGTGACGTGATCGTAAATTTGTCTACACTACGATTTGTAATACGAGATAGCCGTTAGGCTGGTAGATAGTCTACCATGTACATCAATATAGCAGATACTTAATTCATTTTTATTATTATAGGGCAGTAAAATCAAGCAAAACTAGAAAATTAGGTTATGAAAATCGTTGTCACGGCGAACTTTGGTAGTTTTTCCAAAACCGATACCTCAACTTTTGAGGGTAACTTCGATCTCCTTTTGGTTCTAGTTGTAATGTACACAGTATTTCTCCAATGTGATTTTGAACTGGACGCTTTAAGACTATTAATACAGAGAATAGTCAACTAAATTGCACGCTCTGAGCGAATTGACTAACCATTGCTAAAGAACAGTGATCTAAGTGGCATTGTTTGTGTGATAAGACCTGCAGTCTATGTGTCCCTTACTTTAGCAAAGACCCTGTATATTGATGGAGCTTCTGAAATTTCATGATGGGGAATTTCATGCATGGAAACACCTTTCCTTTCCCCATTTCCATAACATATGTTGTTGTTTGTTTCCCCAAATTTAAGACGTGTTTTCTTGTATTGTCTTTTTTCAGTGGAAAGAATTGTGATTGCTTGTCCGTTCGTTTGTTGGTTTGGTCCACTATTTGTTTTTCCTTTTTTAATCGTTGCTTTGATTTTGATCTCTTTCGAGATGCTGACTCTGCTATTAAAGCTATTACTGATAAACATGAAAGAAAGCAACTCCCGCAACAGCCTACAAAAAGTCTTCGCTCAACTCACTGCGTGTTCATTTCCAAATGCACCATCCGTGTGAATGACATCGACGAAAAAAGCGTCTGACCAGTCAAGAAGGCAACCTGGTGAGTCTGTGTAAGCGTCAAATCCTGGTCCAGCTGGATCAAGCCCTATAAAGAAGGTGAAAAAACAACCGGAAGGAGACGAGTTCAAATATTTTACCACATGAGTTCCTTTACTTGTGGTACTGTGGGACCTGGGGAGTAGGTATGGCAAACTAGAGGTTGGTATAGTCAACCTCCCATATCTATTACTTATTAACGACCTGTCACAAAATTCTTGGTAATGGAAATTGTTTGTAACCAACTGTCACTTGCATTTGAGCAATCGAAATGAAATAAAACATAATACCCCAAAGGAAGAAAGAAAAAATAAAAACGATTCACTAAAAGGTCTTTAATATGTCATTATTTGCCCGCTTTGTGTGCACTGTGCACTCCAAGGCAGATGGTGTACTCCATTGCAGATGGGTTTCCCTTAACATTTTCTGTACTTCAACTTGGTTTACCTATACCAATTAGCTACATGCAGTCCCTACCATTGTTCATCGTCCCCTTCAGAACCCCCGCATCCCCAAATCGACCGGTCATTTATCCTAGTTAGACTTTTATTACATTACCATCTTTGTCATCAACATCGAATACCGTTTAAGATATTTGAAGGCTATATCATTCTAACGTACACAATTTTTTTATAATCCTGAGATTTCAGCGCTTTATCCCTGGTTCCCAACAGGAGAACCTTTTACTAAAGTTCGTAGCCAAGGAGGGCCAGAGTTCGACACACCTTCATTACGTGATACTCAATTTGCCTACCACTGAACAGTGCAAAACCCGACCTCGACCTCTGGCCGACACGTCGGGATTTTACTTGATGTTCGCACCTACAGATTAAAGCCACTTGAACGCTTATCAGGTTTTATAATATTTTTAATGATTTTTCAAAATTTTTAGCTATAATCTGAAGGTGCGAACATCAAGTAAAATCCCGACTTTTCAACCAGAGGTCGGGTTTTGCACTGTACAGTGGCAGGCGATTTGAGTAAGGGAAATTTCACGTAATGTTAGAAGAATATACCTCCTCCCCGAAAATAGAAAATGACCATTTTTATTCTTTTTAGCATATTTCGCCCCCTTAGAGATTTTTAGCTCCTTTCTCCCCTCCTGAAGCTATCTCGATCCCTTTAGTACCGTAAATGATCATTCGGTACCTTACTTTATCGAGTGTCTTAGCAAGCAGCCCGAAGGAAGCCCACGCAAAGGTGACCAGTTGACGAAATAATGTCGAACACCAAATTTTCGTTAAAAATTTGGGTCTCTCTTGAAGAAATTTAAAAAATTTAGAAGGTTTCGAAAAAGACTTTAAATTTTTGCGTTTCTTTTGGAAAATATGCCTTCCTTAAGAGCAAAATCGAGTTAATCAACGTGGCAACATGTCGTCGCCGAGGATTCCATAATGTATTGTACCCATTGAGTCACCCAAATGTAACTGAATATTTCCCCTAACTGGGGCCACGCCTCCTGCCCCCTCATCCTGGCGGCACCCGTGTTATGGGCCTAAAATTTTTACCTGGCCTTGGTAAATCCATAAACTTAAAACATAAGCAATCCAGTGCTTTGACTTTTAAACTTACCCGTTATCCTGCCGTATTGACCGATGAGATATTCACCAGCAAAGCCCGCCACGTGGGCACCTAGACTGTGACCAATCAGGTGCATATCGGAGAAAGATGCCCCAGTCAGTTGCTGTAGTTTTTGTGACAGTAACCCAATCTGGCGCCCGACCAACCTTGTATTTTGACGGGCAATTTCGTAGCCAAACGGTAGATGTATTACGTCTGTCAACATTTTTATTGGATCAAACAAGTCTGCTCCGTTTTCCCAATTTACCAAGATGACGTTGAAGTTTCCCTGTTGAAGAAAGATGATTTTTAGTTTAATTTATTTGATATACACAGCCTCCTGACGCATTGACATTAACCATTTACAGGGAACATGTCTGTTTTAGAAGGCCCAACCTATGGACCTGGCGCAGGAGTATCCATGATCAAGACGGCGGGCCTCCCAGAGGAAATCTGTTCTATTCAGCAAGTCTAGAACGGGACTTCGCACGCCGGGTCGTTTGGCTGGTCATGTTGAGTTGAGCTGTCCCTTGGGCACGTAGCTCCTTAAGGGAGCAGAACTCTCCTTCTGGAGTATTGTTTGGTTTTCGTCCCTTGCCTCGAGTCGAGGGGACTTTTGAAAAAAGCTCACCAATTGACCTAGCCTTATCCCCAAACCATGATTTTAAATGTTGGGAAAACTTGCTGCCGCGCGGACTGGCGTTTATGCAGGTTTGGAAGCATCTCCCCTTCAGTCTTTTCATGCGATAGTTTATCTTATATGTAATACTTATGTCAAAGGGCTTCAGAGGGTGGTGGTTTATTTGCGATCTTCTTTGGTAGTCCTTGCGTATTCGTTTTGACTGCAAGTCTGATGTTACCTAAATGTTCAGGCTAAGTAATTCCATCTTATGACAAATATAATTGAAAATATACTACACGCAAGCATCCACTTTTGAGCTGTTTGGCTCGTGAGATCTTTTGTATTTGGGAGTATCCCCAGTGGGGTTTGAGTCACAATTCTCAAATCGGGGTAACCCTACAAAGTAAGGATAACTTTGTCGTCAGTCTGCATTTCCTGCGATCGTATTACTCCTTTAAAGAAAATAAGCAGTACCCCAAAGTTTGCTTATTTTGAAACACCAACTTAGTGTCATACATGTTATCTTATGTCCCTTGCAAGTATCTGTCATGAATTTTCAGAACATAAACTGAATATTGCATGGGGGCTGCAGCCCCCCTCCCCCCACGAAATATTTCTGTGAAGATTCGGGCAATACGCTGAGAATTTTCGAGCGCCTACTGAAAAAGAAAATAAATTTTCAACCAATATTGGAGGGTAATAAACCGCAAATGATTGTATGTAATTGACATGCGATCATTGCGATGTAATAACCAATGCCTACCTATATGATATGTACATTAACATATTGAACGCCTAAAATTTTTTGTTGTATTTTTCGGACAAGTCGTTACAGCCCCCCCCCCCCACCTCAACCAAATTGGGCTCTTTTGTGTGAATGAAACAAATTAGTAACAAGTATATTGGCATGTCATTTAAAAGAGCCATCCATGTCCAAGGATACCCGTGTATACTAACTTAACTTGGCATGACGCATTTTTCCTTTAAGAGTGGCCTCCTTGCAAAATTACTCCAATTTATGCATTGGTTAACAACACTGTTTTCGTTCATGTAGAACACATGGCAAACTACCGATTAAATTACCCGTCCCGAAGTTTGTTTTTTTTTCTACATTTAGGGAACAAACTTAAAAACCAACGATTAAAGGCATGTTTTGCATGTTGTCATCTAGTCAGGGTAATACTGAGTGAGAAAGTACATTCTTCTTTTCCCTAGAGCCTTATTTGTTTTCACTAGCGAGCGGAAAGTGAAAACCAAAAACAAGAACGCTCCTCACGGCATGATTACCCTGACTAGTATTTACCCTGCCAGTCGTGCCATTGAGCGATGTGTGCTGCTCTTTACGTTTTTAAAAAAAAAATGAGGCCATTGCAGTTTCAAAACCTGCGTTTCGACAAGAACGTGAAGGTGTGAGCTTAAAGGCAATAGGCAGTCATCCCAAAATTTGCTTTGAAAAACCAGCAAACTCTGGCAAATCTCCTCTTTTTGCATTACAAGCACCTTTGAAGACGTTTTGAACATAACTATTACAAACAAGAGGTAAAGCAAGGAGAAATTCTCCTTAAATTTCACAATTCACTAACAAAAATTTTGTCACATGATCAAAATATGTCATTCATGACCTAGAATGACCGGGCATACTAACTCTGTTTGGGGTGACTGCATTAATATAGCCTAAATAAACACTGCAAATTTGTGACAGACAGTAAGCGCTGAATGTTATAACCTTAGTTGTGCGAGATCTGGCCACGCGCCACTGCACTATGAGTGGGGTCAAGACTACCACAGCAATTTAGCTGATTTGTAAGCTCTTTATGGCTCTTAGTAAAATATATTTAACCCCTAACCCTTACCCCGGTATCGAGGAACCAACTTAAATCTGGCCTGAAAGGGGAACATAACCCAGCAAGGGCTGTCACAGTGTCTCATCGAGGTTACGACCTCTCTGGTAAGTACATTGACGTATTTGTCTGTAGTGGAAAATAGCACACAGACTTAGTACTTTTCCCGTTTAGTCCTCACAGTTCCTCTTGGAAGTTGGTACTTTTAAATAAATGAAGACCGACTGTATGGTCAAGTGGTTAGAGCATCCGACTTGCAGCCGGAAGGTCGGGGGTTCGAATCTACTGCCATTGTGCTTGGTGCTCAGCATAGGCAATGGAGTAGGGAAAACAAGCCAGTGAGCCACAACTGGAAAAAGGCCGTGGCCGACCCGACTTAAACCAATTGGTTAAAAACTGAGCCATAAAACTTTAAATAAATGAAAAACTTACAACTGAAAGGAGGGCGTCCTTCATTTCCGTCACATACCCTCTCATGCTGTTGCTAATGAAACCATGAATTACAAATTTGGTCCTTCTGTGGCCCCGAAAGTTTGAGTTAATGATGCTAGAATCATCCTGCCAGTTAATGGTTTCAGACGTTGATGGATTCTCAGGAGTGTAGAGGAAAAACATGGTGTTGATTTCAGTCGGACTTTGAGGTAGAAATCCGTAGTTGCATTCAAGAGTGCTATCAAAGCATCCGACGTCAGGATAACACACTCTTTGGGCTTTAACTGAAAATGATAATGGTTTCTTTAGTAAGAAAGGTATTGGACTGCAAGAGTACGACTTGCACATGGTTAGGGAGGAACCTTTTTCGAACATACATACTGTGAGTTAATAATTCTTTTGTTTGCACTGTACCTGGACAGGGTGTCTTCCAGCTCCCTGACCTAGACAAGTTGTAGGTGGGCCGCTGCTTTCCGTTCCGACGTCTCTTTGTTCCGGCGCTTCTATATAACCGACAAACCTACACTGAGGTCAGGTTTAGGATAAGGGTTAGATCATGCGCGTAGGGGCCCAATTTGATTTGGGAACTTCAACGACATGCCCGAAAAATATAACAATTTTCGAGCGCTCAGCACGCGTTCAACATGTTAAAGGGAAAATGAAGTCCCCCTCAAATTGAAGTAGTATACCCTGGTACACTAGTTCAGGAATGGCTCCTATCAATCATGCGACAATATTTTTGTTACTTATTTCCTAAATTTATGCAGAATAACTCACTGGTTTACCCTCAACATTCAATGATTTTACACAGAAACATTATGAAAATACTTGTGAGAGAAGTAAGAGGAGATCTGTAAGATTTAGCAAAGATTTGAAAATAAACTTGAGGGACTGCCCTCTCTCTCTCTGATGTGCATATTATATAGGCAAGTATTCTCTCTAAATGGAAAAGTGAAAATCCGCCAAAAAGATTGACTACAGTGGTCACTCTCTGTTTCGAGTAACATTCCACTCTCCATTGAGTGGTATTTTCACTCATTTAGAGTTAATAACCACTTCGAGCAGAGTGGAATTTCAATCGACTTCCACTCGAAAAACATTGGTCACTGTATCAATCTTCGAAGAGTGAATTTCACTCAGGCTCTTTTACATTAAGAGAGTCGGTTAATGGCGAGTTAGTCGGGCAAGCTAAGATCTATATTTCGATAACCAATGAAATTTTTCTTAAACTATTGGTTTCCTTTAGATGTATCATTACAATTTATTTTTCTTTCAGTAGTAGGTGCCCGAAAAATTCTCAGCATTAAGTCCGATTTTTTACAGAAATATTTGGTTGGGGGCTTAGAAGCTGTAGCGACACCCCCCCCCCCTCCTACGCCTATGGATTAGACTAGGGTCTGGCTAGTATTACGGTTGCATCTCTTCGTTGCGACATCTCTCAATGTAGAAGTTGTCGGAATATAAAGACGCTGAAAGAAGAAACGTAGGAACATAGAGGTGCAAGCGTTCTTGGTACTCACAGTAGCAAGACACGACCGTGCCGAAACAATTTCGTGGGAAGGGTCTGAAGGTAAACTGTAAATAGTAACTTAAATGCTATAAAGATAAGGTAGACGTACATATTATGCTGACCCGACTGCAATCCAACGCAACTTACTTCGACTTGTCGTCAAGGATGAGCCTGGGGAACAACTTCAACCATGGCCACCAGTAGGCAACTGTGGCCACCCAGTTGGCAACCATACTCCACCAAGTAGGGTTGAAGTCAGATCTCAAGCTGATGGTATGTTAGCCACATATCAGTTCTACGCTATTCTGTCCACTCATTCATGAGTCCACACACTCACTAAGCCAGAGTGGTCAATGTGGATCACATCCAGGTAGGTTCATTGCTGACCTGAGGGAGGTCTTAAAGTGACGGGATAGCCCTCAGGATCAAAGATGCCAAATGGTGGAACATTGTTCAGCTTTTCCCAATAGGTTTTGTCCCTTTGCTTCATTTGTTTTCAAAAGCACCCTAATATTTAAAAATTTTCTGGGGTACGTTCCCCTGCATGTTCTTTCCTCCCTCCCAGGCTACGAGACTCATGAGTTTACATGGAAACTGCATTTTTTACTTTTCCGCAACAATTACCTGATTTCATTACGCTTCCTGATCGGCTATCTATAGCAGTAATATCGGAGTCGTCTCATAATTGACAGCTGATCTGGACGACCCGATCAAACCGCAACGCAACGGCCCCGTACTTCTTGAAAAAATATGTCATAGTCGTAAGAAAATACTATGTGTCTGTCCAATATAACACGATGCAAAAGAGTTACACCTGTTCAAGGCTAAACAACAAGTAGAACCGCAGTCTACAGGGGCAAGAGGAAGCAGCACATTCCTCCCGCACCCGAAATTTCCAAGCTTTAAACGAAAGTAGACATACTTGATAAACTACTGACAAAACTGAAAATTTCATTGTCCTGATTCTTATTTTAAAGCCCCCAGAAGCTGGAAAATAGAATATACTGGATTACTCTCTGTTTTTTATTTTGTCTGTATTCGGGGAGGCCCTGGACCGTCGCTGTAGACGAGATCGCATGTAAGAGCTTTCGCCGTTGCGAATGGATCCCACATCCCCAAATAATGGATCGTCTAGCACCTCGACGTAATGTCATACCGTAATGAACCGAGTATTATGATTTGCACCACTACCTAAAGAGAAGTTCCCCTCCCCAGATCGTTTCTTGATTAATTTAGTGCAGTAATTTGATACCTAAACAGAGACTATACTTACCACAAACATTGGTCATCTGTAAGATAAGTAGTGCAGCCGAGCAAACGACCAAAAAAGATGAAAATGTAACAGATTTCTCGTACATCGACTCCATTTCTGTTTCCAAGTGAATTGGTAATTGTCGTTTCCTATAGCTTTCGTAAGATTGCAAGACAAAGTGACTTAATGGTCTAAATGGTAAATATAGTTCAAAGAAAAGGCAATATACATTCGTGACAATGAAACGTGACACTTTGAATTGTGTTTTTCTTGAAAGCCCTAACATGACTCAGCGAGAGAGAGGAAATGTATTTCCTTAAAGAATTTTACTAAAGATACCTGCAAATTTCACAGATCATGAAATAATAAACGTGTTTCGATGACGGAAGGGAAACTCGCTTGTACGACAGATTTGTAAAGTCATTGTTTTATCTCATCCTCCCCATACAGCATGTATGGGGGATTAGATATTGTGCTTCCTTTTTACCTCTACCGGTTGTCATAGCGACAGTAAACATGGAAATACACGGTGCAGTTTTGGGTATAAATAACCACTACTCGGAGGTTGTACAGAAAAGAGTTACGGAAGTCATGTTTTCTGGTCGACTGACAAAGTATAGATGTTTTTGTTTTGTACGCATTTCACTGCACATGTTTATGCAGTTGCTGGTGTCAACAAATATTCCTACTCCTATTACCCAACAGACTTTGAAGTGAGGTGGGGTATCTACTTTTTGGAAAAACTGAACCTTTTTACTCTGGCCACGTTAAAGGTAAAAGGCCATAGGTGAAAGATTTGGAATCACGATATTAATATTTTAATGTCTTCTATAACACTGTAGCAATACAGACATATTTTATGTACTTAAGCCAGGGGTAGCCCTAAGTGGAAATTATCCCCTCACACGTTGGAGTCGTTGGAGTAACCCTGGAGGCTCGCTCAGTGGGACATTAAAATTTTCTATTTTTTTCGAAGAGCCTTAATGGGGACGATAAAGTTTGTAATCCCATGGCAGATGGCGACAAGTTGCCCTGACGATATGTTGATTTGGCTCTCATGGAGGACAGATTCTCTAATAAAAGCCCCAAATTTTCAAATTTCTTCAATAAAAAGCCAAA
>WURT03023241.1:0-15703 GCA_009936505.3 Holothuria glaberrima | reverse complement strand
ACACCCCCCTAAAAGTTATATCTATATCAAAGATCATTGCAAGGGCTTTCTTTTGATACTACAACCAAGTCTCTAGGTAGGGTTGTGGAGAAATAGTCCCTGGAAACTTGTAAGTATTTTGGGGGCATGAATGCCCCCAAATGCGTTAAAGGGTTCCTCCCCCAGGACGGCCCTTTACGTCGTGACAAAGGAAAGATCCCTACAACTGCTGAAATTCGCCAAATTATGAACATTTTTTTCAGCCATATATGAGCCAGTGGCGGCAGACCCGGGAGGCTTTGGGGCCCAGTCCCCCCCCCAATATTTGCCTAATGCAGACATGAGATCCATATTTAAACGCTGGGTACATGCAGCTTAGACCACTCGGGAAGTGCCGTTTCCGGCCATCTGAGGGGTTTGTAAAGCCCCAAATTTTTTTGTCCGATCCGCGCCAACCGATAGTGGCGCTTCGCTTAGAAACATATATTAACATTTTTCATAGATTGTTTTTTCTTTTCATTAATTGAGAAGTTGCAGAATTGAGATCCATATTTCAAGGCTGGGTACATGCAGCCTAGAACCCATGGGAAGTGCCCTTTCCGGCCTTCTGAGGGGTTTGTAAAGCCAAAAATTGTCTTGTCCGCTCCACACCAACCGATAGTGTCGCTCTGCTTAGAAACATATATACACATTTCTCAAAGATTGTTTTTTTTTCATTAATTGAGAAATTGCAGACATGAGAGCCATACTTCAAGGCTGAGTACATGAAGCTTAAACCACTCAAGAAGTGCCATAACCGGCGTTTGTAGGGTCTGTTAAGGCAAAATTTTCTTGTTTGCTCCGCGCACACTGATGGTGGCGCTCCGCTTAAATAGTCTTCCTGGCATTCAGTCCCCACTTCCCCCAATATTTTTTCCGTTCCACCGCGCTTGATATGAACACCTCAAAAAATGTCCCAAAGATAGCACCATTTTGCATCTAAGCAACCTAACATTAACAAAAACTTCTAGAAAGGGGAGTGGACACCCCCCCTTAGACCCCTCCTTCAGGACGGCACCCTTTTGGTAGTGACAAAGGAAGGATCCCCACTGATGTATACAAAAAACGCACGGTGCGTAAAAAAGTGCACTGTATACGCTGCCGCTCAGTTGGAAAAAACATCCAGCCAGTCGGAATTTGGGACCTCCACCCCCCTAAACTTATGACCCTAGCTACGTCCCTGGCGGTAACTACGTTTGAATGAGAGAAGCACTTCAAAAATCACATTTTAAGGACTATTTAAAATCTCTTCTTTTTGTATTTTGTGTTTTCATATTGTGTAATAGACTATGGGCCTGTAGTTACTGTGGTGTATTCTTTTTCTTGGTTCCTTGATACTGTCTGATAAGACTCAGTCTCAAAAAATGTTGAAGAGGGGTTGAAAAACGACAGAATTTCAAATCCGTCGTAAACTCTTAATAAGCCCAAGTTTGAGGCTGCCAAAAATACATAATCTACATACAGAAGAAGCATTGTTCTGACAGCAATTGAAGGCATAGTCCTTCAGAAATCTGTATTAAACAAAGTATGCTATCATTACGCTATCAAAGATGATGAAATTGAAGATAATTGTGTGAAACATTAACATTGCGCAATCGCATACCACATAATGCAAATTTTCCAGTTGCTGAATGATAAAAAAACATACAATTCTACCCCTGTAGTCTATAACCCAGGCCTCAAAAATCAATGCAAGGGCACATGCATTACTCCGGCCTCAGTGTCTGTGATGCATCTGCAACAAAATGCGTGAAGGCTAAACGAAAAGCCTTAGGGGTCGCCCTGTTTATATCGGTGGTTTGACCCTTTAAATGTCTGCAAGATCGAAACGTTGTGTCTACTGTTTCAAGGCATAGAAAAGAAATATCAATATGATGCATCCTCAGATGTCGCGGACGATTAACACACTGTTCATCTAGGAACCGTAGAAATGGCTTCAATAGTTACCTGAATCGTTGGCATCTCAGTGCTTCATACCCCATGCTTGTTGGTTTTTGTTTTTCACTATGATACCGAAATAAAAACCGTAATGAATGTGTCAAGCAAGGTCGAAAAGACTTCACTACGGATGTTTTGAGATAAATGGTCTAACAATGTCTTCCCAAAAACACATCATGTGTTTGTTGATACATTCTTTTAAGACATACTTTATTTTTATGCTATTGTCGCCTATCAAATTGTCACATATTATTGGATTATGTGCTTTCCACACTACACCTAACTTCGATGACATAGCCTTTGTTCTTTTTGAGATATGGGTGTTTTAAACTGGTAATTTTGGATAAGGCTCTCTGTACAAACCTCAACGTAACACCATGGTGCATGCAGGGAATTGTATCACAGCTCCCTGGTGCATTATGCAACGTTACGTAGTAACTTATCTCAATTTAACAGTTTTACATTTCAAACGTGGTACACCAACCCAACCTGTAGACTAAACATTTTTGTACCCTCATAAAAAAAATTGTGTGCCAAAATTTTGAATACCACACGTGAAATACTGTTTCAAACTGTGGAATACTATGGTGGGGTGTGAAGTGTGAAACTCCTGTAAATGTTTGCATGCCGCTTTTCTGTTTTCGCCGTGCTTTTTAAGTGAGAACTAATTTAAAAGCATTTTTCAAGAATGTACACTCGTGTGCACATATGCTGTCCATTTAAGAAAACTTATTAAGGGTAAATCTACACGTTAAGCTAAGCTGTGTTATCAGGAAGGATCCGGAAAAGTAGGAACTATAATTGTTGAACGTCTCTTGTAGTTTTAACCCTTTAAGTCATTTGAGCTTACATTTAAGCCATAAAATGTTACTACTTTCATAAATTTTTATCTTCACAATCCTGCACCCTAGAGACTTTGTTTTAGTACCAAAATAAAGCTTAAGAGCCACAAAAACATTGTCAAAGAGAATTAGCGGCATCGTTGAAAGTGTAAATTTTCCTTTAATTGGGGAACTTTTTTGTAGCTGTCACAAAAATTGTAGACTGCAATCTTTTACTATGGAATGCACTGTGCATTAATCGAACGCCCATTGTCTTTTGCAAAACACATTTAAACTTTTTGATGAGTGAACTTGGACAACAGTCGTTCGTCTAAAACAAGCAAAGTTTTGGGCTTTTGTTTGTCGGAAAAGATGACAGAACTTCAAAGGGATTACCTTTAACAATGGAGAAAAGAAGTTGAAAGATTATAAGGTTTAAGAACTCCATAGATTAATAAAGGTGGTGAGAATATGATTAAAGGGTAACAATTAGGGTCGAACAAGAACACCAAGTAACAAAGACTTTGCTTTTACTGCATTCGTTATAGCTCCATGATTGGACAAACCAAATTTAGTTGATTTGTTCCAGTAACTGTTAGTCACGTGAGGAGAATAGCTGTGATTAGATAGGCCCTACTGTCAATTCGAACGGAAATTTAACAAATCTGTGATAACGCTGTGTTGTCACAGAGGCGTGTGATAAATGGTAATAGGAATTAATTTACTTTGCACTTTTTCATCTTTGAGCAAACAAAATTATTTAAATATCTCAATATCTACAGACACATGCTGCTTTAATCGAATTTCATAAAATGCAGGGTTTACTTTCCAATTCTGCTGGTTATTACCATTGATAAAACAAACTTGAATTGCTTCTGTCAGATAGGGTTGTCACGATATGATGATATTGGCCAAAAATATTGATATGTAATTTTGCTCCCGATATCGTTTATGAAATTGCCCAAACGATATCGTGAAAATCCCCCATGCGCGCAACATCCTCACAAACTTGATGAGCGGCCTGGATATGTTTGACATGTATGTAGTTGTTTTACTTTATCACTCTCAAAGGACTGAGCAATTAGCAAAGAAGATTCAGTTGATAAACCTGCAAGATTGCACGCTAGTCCCAGTTGCAAAACTATGCAGACTGTTTTTAATTTCGATATTCCCAGCCTCATTGGTGTAAGGAAGGATTACCAGAGTAATATTATAACATAGCAACAGGACAAATTCTTATGCTCATTGCTACAGTATGACAGTCTTTTTCTGAAATAACATCGGCGTTTGGGATGCTCCACCGATAGGGTCAGTGCCATGTACTGTCATTTTTTACTGCGTTGCCTTATTTTTCGACAAACAGGATCTGGCAATATCGCAATATCGTTTGGGTATTGAAGGGAAATGTTTTGCCATACCGATAACGAAAATTTCATATCGCAACAACCCTACTGTCAGATGAGGAAACATCGACTATTTGGGAAGATAGAGGGCTAAAGGGTGATCTATGATAGATGTGCATATAGCCATAGTTATCATGAACCAGGATTAAGGCTAATATATCTCTATCTTAAGAAAGCTACATAATCTGTTGCTTTTAACGTACCAAAATGTCTACTGAATGGAAGGATATGACACTTCCAAGGCATTGTATCTTTCATTTAAAATCTCTTTATATTAAAATCTTATGTACCGTTTTTTAAATATATTCGTCCAAAATAGAAATTTGGAGAGGAGGTTTAAACCACTTCTGAGAGAGAAAATAATACTAAACGTACTTAATGTTTTACCTTACATTTTAATAAATTAACGACATATAGTGGAGTGGAGAGTGCTGGTCCATGGCGGTTGTATGTGATTTCACATCTGTGGCTACTGACCATGTACACAAAGATGGCGTGTAATTATGGTTCAAATAGACAAAATGGCTGCGTCCTAAAGCATTTTTTCTCCTAACAGGAAAAGGTAGAATCTCCCAAAAGGGCGAATCTTCCGAACTGATTAGTAAACATGAGTAACTGTAGTAAAAGAATTGTCACCATAGAATTGCTGATTACGTTTGCTTTCGTGATGTGAAAGAACTGCACATGTCAAGTGAAACATACGTGGTTTTACCATAAAAATAACTCAGAGTGACTGGTATTATGCCTTTTGAAGTCCCAAAGATAATAAAGATGACAGTGACTTCTTGCCAAAGGTGAATATTGTTCCACTGGCTAGCTTCGGTTTCATTTCTATTGATGGCCGCAAATGTCCATTTGAGTTAGGTTGAGGTGAAAACGTAGAAATGATCCCTGTGTTGCCAGTGGGACCGCCGAGGCGCCAAGCACTACCTCTTCGGCGAGTGTAAAGGGGCATCCTCGGGTGTCTGATAGGTCCAGGGGAGATTCCTGAGTAGTGGACTAGGGTGGTCGAAATCCCCGGCAGTGAAATTGTATTTCCAAAGTTGTGAGAATGTAACTGTAACAGTTGACTATTTATAATAGCATTGAATGAGCTTTATACAGATAATAAAAAAACGTAATTTCCCGGTCAGCTATATCCGGCTATCCGCTAGTGGCCTAAAGGCCGACGGAAGGCCATCGAAAGTCCACTGGCTAAACAAAAATTTGCAAAATGGGTTATGAAGTTTGTAAACAATCAGCGTCACTGCCATCGCCGGACCGCCGGTGAACCACTAGACATTTCTCTGGAAGACCGCCGACTTGGCCGACGGCGGTCCGTCGTCGGACCGACCAAATTTTGCTATCAGGGTTGCCTTTCCTTCAAACAAGTCTGTAGCCTGTAGCCATTCAGAATACCGTCCTAAAAGGGGCAAAATACCTTGAAGGGGGCGAAATATTTCAAGTCAGCGAGACATAAAAAACACATTTAGGCAATATGGTACCCCCCTGGCCCCTCCTTGGCTACTGGCTTGACTAGCCTACGTTGGACTAACGACTGGTAGACTTTTTCACGATGCAAAGGATTTTGTTTTGAGTAGGACTGATGATAAAAGAGATTGCAAGAGGTTTTGTAATAATTTCCTTCAAGCTGAAGAATGAGAATAAAAGAAGGCATGATCCAAAAAAAGTAGTGTACAAGCGGCAAAATTAGCCGTAAATATATCAAGCTAAAGATATTTAGTAAATGTACTTCTTCCTTGCACGTTCAGAAGCTAATATTTTCAAATCTTTCTCCATAAGTTTGAAACACTTGATAAGTGGTATTTTGAAACAGGGAAACTAAGGGTTTTCCCTCCTTATTTTGGTTTAGGCCATGTCTCTAACGCCCTGCCATTTGCGCCCCTGGCTTCTTTAACTTCTTTCATTTCTTCTGGTAATCTACCCCCCCCCCTTTTGATTTATGACTTTTCTCTATGTTTGTGTGCTCTTTTGCATAACCCCTTTGTTCAAGAGGAGGAATATTTTCAGGAATTTTTTTGGTTAATTTAGAAGAACATTCTCTACAAAAACCTATGTATCATTGTAAAAAGCAAAGATGGGGAATTTGAATAAACATTTAATTGTTAGAAATTGATCTCGGTATGTATGCAAATTTACAAATTAAATGACGTAATAAGGTTTTTTCTTTTCATAGAATACCCATACAGATCACTATTATTTTGTATTTTTTGGTGCAAGAGAATGTTCTCCACAGGTTTCTCTTTCATTTGATACCAAATTTAAGTGAATTGAATGTAAAATGGGGGAGAAATGCTCATTTTAGTCTTTGTTTACTTTTAAATTACATCCACACAGACTATACTTCAGTGCACAGTGCACACAGTGAAACGCGGCACGAAGCTTGTGATTATGGATCTACGTAGCACCGCGTGGGCTTTGTAAGGTAGCTCTACAAGGCCATTTTAGGGCATGAAAAAGTAGGACGGGGTGTTGTGGGTTATAATTTTGATATTTGGATGTGATTTTTGGGTTAGAGATGAAGGTTTTTGCCCAAAACTGACGAAATTTAGATAAAAAAAGACTTGTAAACATTTCTTAGCCTCACTAACTCACCTTACCCTTGTCATTTGTTAACATCTCTTGGTTATTCTAAGAAGAGATGCTCATAATGGACACTGGTGTTTGAATCAACCATATCGGACTTGTGTTTGTTGAATTGTGATTTTTTACTTTAAGGCTCGTGTTTTGGGCTTGAAATGAACGATTTTGACCAAAATTGACGCATTTTTGAAAATTATATTTGAAATATCTCTAAAATCCCTACCCTTACCATTTAATTTGTTGGATTCATTTTGGTGGTTAAATAAAGGCTGGTGGGTATTGCATGACAAAGTTACGATTTTTTTTAAAAAATGTTTACTTTGTTTGCAAGGTGCCACCGTGTAGGTTACGGGGTGGTAACAAATATTTTTGTCACATTTGGTGCATTGCATTTTGAAATTTTTACATCTAATATGGAATTTGTAATAGTTATAATAAAACAAAAACACTCAGCACTTCAGTACTACCGTTCTTGCTTACAGAGAGCATTTCGTTTGTAATGACATTTTCATTTTTCGCATTCAGAAGCTAAACATGAAAACTGCCAGAGGTTTATTTTTTTTTCTTTTAATGCCATATTGCCTAAAGAATTTATAAAAGAATAGGCAGAAGCCTAAACTATATGAAAAAATCTTCATTTGTTTCAATAAATGATAACTTGAAAACACTGAGCTGCTGAGGGAAAACATTGTTTCGTTAACTTTAACCTTAGCAGATATGGTTACTTTCTAAATTTGACCAGTGTGCGTATAGCCGGTGAGCCTGTTTTTGTTTAGCACTTAGCTAAGATGAACCTCTGTGGCAGAAATCAAACAGTCAAGGAGAGCCACAACGAAGTCAAAAATTCGACAGGCCAATTTTTATGCAAAAAGAGCATTATATTGCAATTTAGAACGTATAACGATCTTTATTGAGAGACGCTTTATCTCCACGTGGCAAAACATGCATAAGATGCATTACAATATCATGACGTGCAAATTTGCAATGGGGGCAAACTAGAAAAATTAATGAAAATATTCATTGTAACCAAAAGGTTATATTGATAATTAATGATTTTACACATTGATTGCAGTTCAGGGATGTTGATTGTAAATTTACTCAAAATATTTACCACACTAGACTAAAAGAAAAGCCCCCCCCCCCATGGAAAGAACTGAATGTGAAGCACACATGTATAGTACCAAGATTGTTGAACTTTGGGTGAAATGAACACATGACCTTTGAACCTCCTTATTACCATGTTCGGGTAAATTTAAAAGGTGTCAACCAACAGAAAATGAAAGTTGATATCCTAAGGAACATTTTAAGGGTAGGTGTCAACTTTTACAAAGTTGTCCCGGGAGGTTGAAAATTTTCAGACTTCGCCACTAGTCTACTACCTATAGCTACACGGATCTCCAAGGTGACGAACACTTCCTTTAAATTTGAAACGAGGGGGCCACGCAATCTCCGCATCTTGTACAGAAGAAAATATTCATACTCTACAAGGATACAGCCACAAGGAAAAGAAATTTGGAAGGTTGGTGCAATATTTGGTCGAATATAGCATCTCCGTACTTTAGTTGTTGAAGAAAATTTATGGTATGTAGGATACCAGTTCGGTGAGAAGGAAGTTTGACAATGCCTGTCCTTTGACTCTTTAAAAAAAAAAAAAACACACCCTCTCAATGGCGTAATTTCGGCAATAGCAGCATCTTGATTTTCAGTAAATTTCTGAATATAAACTATGCAGGTACCATAAATTGCGAAGTTAAGGTGACACATGAGGAGAGTTGCAGGGAAGCTTGCAGTATTATAGTGATTTAGAAATCTGATCGATGTCTGCCTGAATATGAGATAAAAAAAATAACAAAATCGAAATCGGCTGCATTTTGCGGACAAAAAGGTTAGAGTACTGTGAAACACAGTCTTGTAAACTTTGGTTGGCTCTGCAGAACACACGAGTGTTATCTAAGCTTACCAGGTCTGCTGCTCTGGATCTTAGTATTACATAGTGTTAGAAATACAAAGAATATGTGAGAACTTAGTTGATTTTCAGTTGAGATAATAAGCCTAGCAAACCATCTTTCTTACGAACTATTACTCAACTAGTCTGCAGCAGCTTTGAAGATTCATTACACGCCATTTTGCCCAAATATCATTTAAAAAGAAAACTCGTATCAAATGCATCCATTTAGAACAATCTAGTTCAACTGGCAAACACGCCTTTATAGAGCTGGTTGTTTTATAACCCAACAGGAGTTGGTTGTCAAGTTACTCCACTTTGAGAGAAACAGAGTTTATATCACACTTAAATATCCTGGTCTACTCTAAAGTTGAAACGTTATGTTTGAACTCGCACTGAGTATCAAGAAGTCCCCGAAAACACTTATCAGTAATTTCAAGACCAATAAGTTTATAGTATAGGCATATAGATAAAAATATAGCTTGCTTACAGATAAAAATGTATTCAGCAATTTTTGTTTTGAGCATTACATATTTTTTCAGGGTATATAATAAACTTAGGTATAATTTCCTTCATTTCTATACAACTTAATGGAATTAAAACAAATTCATATATTTTCAAAAGAATTTCATGAAATTTCAGAAACGTTTTGCACGGATCAAAGTAATTAAATAATAATTAAATAATAAGAAGCCGCAACGAGCCGATCAGAAGAAAACACCACATTACCATTTGTCACCTAATAATATTCCAATAGACTCATTCAGTGTTTACAAACAAACACGTCACTGCGTGTTGGTAAAAGAGTTAATAGGGCGCGCTTACACTGTCGTCACAATGCAAAGTAGATTCCAATTCGTCTACATTCTGCGTGCAATCGCACAAGCGTTTACACGCGCAACACCGAACATACACGAATTAGTTTTTGCGCATGCTCTATGCCAACCAGTGACGTAACCGTGAACTTTCTAATACCATGCTCAGATGGACGCTATATGATGGACACCAGACAAATCTCTGCACTGTTTGAACTATATACATTAAGTTATTTGTTTCTTCTATAACTTATTTCGAATATAATCAAATCATTGGCGCTCGGTATTTAACCAGTTTGATTTTATTTTTCTCATGCATGCAATTTGATACCACTTGGAAATTCTCAACACATGAGGTTTACGTTTAACAAACAAAGCTTATTCACTACAAGTGCAAAACGAAAATACTCTTGGTAATGTCAAACTTTTCAGCTCCACGCCCCTGATTTGAACCAAGTTCACTCCTCTGGAATTTGAGGAGTGTCGGATATGAATGTTTTATAAGCACATTTAATATTCACCAGCCTTATTCAAAGTACACACACGCATACACAAAACAGATAGCCTGAATTAGTTTTACTTCACAGATCTTATATTTCCCGTTTTCCATAGGTACCATGGGCGTCACCAGACATTTTTAAAGGGTTGTCGTATTTTGCATGAAGAAGGAAGTTATTGCCGCGACAGCGGCAATGCTCCGGCGCACATTGAACACTACGACGTGGGGACCTGGGGCGAAGCCCCGGTTGGGGTCCAGAGGGCGAAGCCCCCGGAAGCTCTGAGGAGATAGAAATTTCAAATGCCTATAATACGGTAAAATTATTATCAATATTGCTAGCTTGATAATGCCAAAAATATGATTTCTTATTCATATAAGAGCAAAACGTGAACCTATTGAAAGTGTATCATGAGATCCATGGGCTCGGTCAACGGAACCAATTGGTAGGATACAGGGGCAAAGGATTCCCTGGACAAAAACTCTAGGAAGCTCGTGGAATATAATGGAATATTCAGGATTAAGGAGGTAAAAATAGCTAACCTCAGATAACATATCACAGCAAATTTTTGAGCAAACTGAACTCTGCAATGCAAAGAAATTTAAGAAAATCGTTCAAATCTGCAATAAGCAGCATCTCTAAACTGCTTAAGTTATCAGGCTCTATAAAGCAGTAAAGTAAGTTTGTGGACAATGTGATTTCACCAATTTACTTCATTTTTTACTTCTAACTTTTGTCCCACAAGACCTAGAAAATACTGAAAATGTCATTTATTCCATTCAAAGTTAAAAAAGGTAAAAATTTGAAAACGCTGAGCAAAAAATAAAAAAAGAAGAACAAAAGAAGTTGTTTGAAATTTAGAATAACGATTGATCCATCACTCAGTTCGATACGTATGTAGAGAAAAAGGAAGTTAATTTTCAAATATCGGTACAACCCTTTCCTAAACCTAAAGTGGATTTCGACATGCCAGATTTTTGTGGGATAACTTCCTCTTCATAATACTATCCGATCGAGTAGAAACGCCTCATTGCTGAAATATCGAATCGTCGAGTCGGAGGTGGATATTAAACACTGACAAGCATATGTCAAGCATTTAGTGCACTAGGAGTCAAAACCTTGAAAGGGCATCCTACTTTACAGGTTTTTCAATGTGTATTAATGTTAAAACCTTCAGAACAGTCCACTGCTACAACAATATCATTACCATTTTTTCATTGAGATTTTAATTCGTTTTGAAATAGCAAGCATGCTCAAGTACATCCTATACTGACATGAAGCAATTTACCTACCAAAATAAACGGACTTCAATACATGAACATCTTTCTAAGATAGTTTCTATAAAATTAATTTTCCGTTGAAAAAAGAAATCTTTTTAAAGCTATTTCATCAAAAGTATTTTTCATATTTTTCTATCATTTCTGTAAGTGGTATTAGATATAAGATTATAATACTATACAAAGGTATAGCTACATTTCACCTTACCTTTAACTGTTTAAAAAAATAAGGGGTGAAAATAGTAATTTGGGGGACTCCATCTGAAATTGTAGCGAAATTTAAATTCAGCATTTTTCTATCATTTCTGTAAGTGGTATTAGATATAAGATTATAATACTATACAAAGGTGTAACTACATTTCACCTTACCTTTAACTGTTTAAAAAATATAAGGGGTGAAAATAGTAATTTGGGGGACCCCATCTGAAATTGTAGCGAAATTTAAATTCAGCATATTAAGAGAAATTAATACTGTGCAATGGCAGAAGAAACCTATTTCAGTTTTTGGTACATCCTTTAAACGTTTTTGTAACAAAAAAGAAGATCAAAGGGGTCGTTTGCACCCCGACCCCCCCCGTGACGCCCATGGGTACCGCCCCCATATTCGGCACAGTCACAACGTCAAATAACTTTATTTTACACTAAAAATTTTATAGAGTACTTTGTCAATATTACTGCACGGTATATACTACAAGTAATACAAATACGGGCTCTTGAGCGCACTCAACTTCACTGGTGTTCCATCGCTACTCAAAACGTAGAAATATGTCAGTGTCGCTTTCAATTCCACTAAAGAGATGTGCTTAGAGGAGAGACCACATACCTTGGATGACTATATTTCATTTTTCATATTTCATTCATAAAACAGTTCGTGATGACCTTCCATTTTGTGGGTGGCACGACTCCCGGCTGTCATGCACAGTACACTCCAAAGTTTTGGACCAAAGTTTAGCGAAACGATTGATGATACCAGTCCAAATATACAGAAAAGGTCCAGTCATTTCCGAAGGGTAGACTGCCGCTACAGGCGAAATAGAGGAATACTGAATTTCTGAATAATGCCGGCAGTCTGCTAATTCACTGACAGTTCTTTTTTTTCTTTTTTTTTGATACGTTTCATATCATACCAAAATACTAATATCGATACATTTTTACAATCAATGACTACCTTTTTCTTCAATTATTGGCCACTGTTCCACATTGTGCACTAATTGTGGGGAGTGTGGGTCTGGCAAAGGTACGGAAATGAACTTAGGTCATAACTCCTGAGACAAATGAGAAATGAACGGCAACAATAGTCACTTGAAAACGGTATCCTCCAATTTATTCATAAAAATTTGACTTGGTGTACTAAATCCTCACATTTTGTTTTGTAATGTGTCAAATTCTTGTCTCGAAAAATGAATATCATGCAAGATACCCTGTCACAAGGTTAGGATTAAGTAGGAGACATGAAATAAGGTTAGGGTTAATGAGTCTCGAGAGTTGAAATTTTGCATGATATCATGTGAGGATGGGGGGTTTGCCATTAACGCTTATCTCTGTTTTAACTAGGTACATCTTTTGTCTAAGTCTACATCCAACAGGTATCATCAATTCCTACGGCAGCTTACACAACTCAAAAGGTTAATAATAAACGCTAGAGAAAATTTACGCACCGACAGTGAAGAAGCTAGGGTTTGTGGACAGGGAACGAGAATGGTGTTTAGGTTTAACTTGACTTACCACCAAAGGAATTTACCAAATGCTTGCATGCTATCTAACCACTACTTATGAAAAAGTTCGAACAAATCCTCCTCACCTCAAGTGAAAGTGTTGCACCAGTCTTTTACCGTGTATTTTCGCAATGACTTTCCTCTCCGAACGGATGTTAATGGGGATATAGAGATTCATTCAATGTCTACATTGTCATTGGATTAAGAGGTAACGGCACCGTGCGTTTGCTAATTTTCCGGCAGTGTATACCGAATTTATATTTTTCAAAATGTCAAAACTACTCAGTAAGCATTATCATGACAAGTGTATGTTAAGCAACCGCAGCCTGCTAAAGGCTCATTTTAACCAGACAGGAACGGCGATAAACTGTCTTACTACTACACTCCATTTAGATGAAGAGGTAACGGCACCGTGCGTTTGCTAATTTTCCGGCAGTGTATACGAATTTATATTTTAATTTCAAAATGTCAAAACTGCTCAGATATGACTAGCCATGTTATTCATGACCACAAAACCTATGTAGCGGAGAAAACAATAGTCTTTCCAGATGAAAACCCAATTTTAAATCCCTAACTTGTTCCAAATTCAATTAACAACTGGTTTTTAATGGGTTGAAAATGGTTTTCATGAAGTTGACATTGTTTTCGAAAAGGTTTGGTATTCTTAAAAGGTTATTTTGCAATGACTTATGTTCAATATCTATTAATCAAAGCTAAATCTTTCAATTAACTAGAGTAGTTTAATTGAGCATAAACGGTGTGCAAAGCGTATTCTGCCAAAGGTGCCCCAAAAGGAATTTTTAGCAGGGTTTTTGTGACTGCTTATGGATTCCCTTAATTTTCTGGAAAGCTGAATTTTGTCACGTTTGAAGAAAAAGTTTGGATCAACGAGCTTGGAATAATAAAAAAAATTGTGCTTCATAGTTGCATTTTAATACACGACGATTACCCAGTTAAATTCTCACCACAATAGCGTCAGAGACCGCCCTCCTTTTCTGGCCGTTTTTTACAGGCCCATCTGAACACAAAAGGCAGCCCAGCAATGGACAGTATTGAATTGAATAGAAATACGTACGACGCACATCCCATATAATCACTGATGAATCCTGTGTTCAAAGGGAAAATATTTATGAACGGTTAAAACATGCATGAATTCATGGTCATTGTAATAACTTTGCATCCATAACCAGTAGCCGTAGTAAAGATAAACGAAGAAGAGCTAAAACCTTCTGAAACCACATGTCTCTTTTTGGGACAACAGTGATGGAGGGTTTTTTTTCGATCACCAAAAAGTCAATGAGACAGCGACCCAATGAAAAGTTAAAACTAGCGAATCATAATGATGTAGTTTAACTGCCATGTCCCCCCTAATTCAACCGTCGAAAATATTTTGCTCTTCTAGAAATTTTGTAAAGGTAAAAATAGTAAGTTTTTTTTAATACATCTATCCCACTCCTTGAAAAAATGTTACTCAGCCCACCCTCCCCTTGGTCAATTTCAAAAACTGTCAACAGAACTTTTACACTTATCCATGCTCGGCCGCGCTACAGTTAGTATGACCAACGATACAATTGCTCAAAACTATTGCAGTAACTAACGTTAGGCTCGGTTAAGCTCAACTGAGCGCAAACCTTGTCTTTAGGGTTAAGGTTCGGGTATTGACGGTCGTCATGCCTAATTAAATTACACGCAGGGCCATTCAACCATCAGCAGGTTAACCATGAGCTGTACACTGGCCAGTAAGGGCTAACCTACATCACTGGCTAGCCTAACGTTAGTCCGAATTACGCTTTACGTTAGGACATAAACGTGCAGGACATTACCAGTCTGTCAGTACCACCGAACACTTCTCACTGTAAAGACAACTCGTTTAAACCGACCGGAATCGCGTTGATATTATATAGGTCTAGATGTTGTATCAGAAAAAGAAGAATTACTAGGCCTAAGTTTAACTTTGCAAAATAAGCCAGAAATTAATACGGCGTATGTAAGTCAGACTGCCTAGTTTGATCAAAACTGAATTGTGGAATGTTTCGCGACAAGATTGTCAGATTTTTTGAAGGCAACCAGCCAAATTTTGCTTCTCAGAATATGGTTAAAGGACGCCAAATGAAAATTCTGTTCCATTACCAGTTCAAATGTTAAAAATCATCAATATGTAATAAAATAGTTTTGGATTTTGACGAACACCGACCGTGTATATATATATATATATATATATATCCAACTAAGCTCTTTGTGAGGTTTGGGACAAATTATACATTTTCCGCGGTTTCTTTTAGAAATTTTGGAAAAACATGCGTACATATTTTGGGAAAACTGATAGTCCATTGTAAGAAAAAAAAGGCAAAATACTGTTTTAATTGGTTTATTTAGTTATATTTTGCATGCCAACACCATCGAAGAAAGCCAGATTAAGTGCTTTTGGTGTTTAAAAAAGCCCAAAAGGGCAACCCTGTTTCCGAAGGATTTGTGAAATGAGGATTCCGAACGAAATTTCTCCTTCAAACTGCCAACATTTTAGTAGAGTGACGTCTCTCTCTCCCAAGCCACCGTTCTTCTCGGGCTCCGTATGTAGTAGTCACTGCTAGCTGGCTCTCTTTTAAGATGCGATGTGTACTACTACTACTACTACTACTACTACTACTACTACTACTACTACTACTACTACTACTACTACTACTACTACTA
>WURT03023219.1:0-15703 GCA_009936505.3 Holothuria glaberrima | reverse complement strand
AACAACAACAACAACAACAACAACAACAACAACAACAACAACAACAACAACAACAACAACAACAACAACAATAATAAGGGTTCTAGAACTGAGGCTCAAGTGCGTGCATGGCGTGAACATCTTGATAAAATTTAATAATTTGTAGAGGATGTGTAAAAATGATGATGATTTAAAAAAAATGATGGTCTCTTGCAAAAGATTTGTGAGAAATAACATAAGAGTAGATCGACCACTCATTTAAAAAACACCTCACCCTACCTATTACAGAAATCTGATAGCTTTTGGTTATTTGAAATAATTGATTAAAGGTTAATTGGAGACACCTTTCCCGATGTCTACGCCCGATGCCACTGGCTTTCGTCTGTGTCCTGCACATTATCGTTAATTTCGTTTCACAATGAGGGATGCAGTAACGTATATATCTAGACGCAGCATCACTATCCATTGGCGATTGGCGCGTATAAGTTTTATTGCAGAATATAACTCTCCCCGGGCTGCCAGGCCCCAAAGTTGCTTCCAGACAATCACTATTTTGACGCCTCATGCTTTCGAATGGAGATGCAAGCAAATTCCTGAAGGGTACCAAACTCCTCGTCGCGGATGAACTCGAAGCCACGACAAGGGCTACTTGGTAGGGGTAAGACAAAAAAGGGATGGCCACAGGTACAGAAAGTCAAAATGTTTATGCAATATAATATCATGTTCTAGCATATTTTGCGCAATGGACTTGTTTGGTTGATGTTGTTGTGAGCTGATTAAGCTTTATTTACAAAATAAGATTTGAGAAAATCCATACTTTATCACTAGTATTCCTCATCTACCCAGGCGCGTAGCTACGGGGGGGGGGGGCTGGCCTCCAGATGTTTGTTAGGGCCCCCAAAATTATTTGTGTCCTAAGAATTAAGGACGGCGATCAATGCTGACCCCTCCCCATTTGATACCTAGGCTCTCCTAAAAATTTCATCTTAGCTACGCCCCTATACATCTACCATGTGTAAGTTGCCAGTGTTGGAAGGAAGTTTGCATCAAAAATGTACTACATTGCCAAGCAAACCTTCCACTTTGCGTGGGGACACCATTATGATGTGAAAGGGACGTCAAACCGAAAGCAAGGTTTACGGGGCAATTACCTCTACCCCTAAGTACATGAAACCATGTCTGCCGTATTTCGGAACTTGCTAAAACAGAAACAGATCAGTAATTATAATTACAATAATGGGCAGGGCGACATCTATAAGGGAGAAGGGATGGGACATGGTACGGGAGTTCCAGTGACAGTATGGCGTGTAGCCAGAAAGCCCTTGTCCAACATACCTCCCAGATTTGCCGAAAACGGCATCGCGTAGACCTAGTGTGTCGTTGTAAGTTGTATCTAAAATTTTGCTATTTCAGTATTTTTAAATTCATGTTCTTGAAAATCAGACTTCAAGAAACAATGTAAGCTTGTTGAAATTAACATGTAGTTTAAGTTTATTATGCACAGGCTACAGCACACTGCCAGACTGCAGCACGGAATAAGAACTAGACGGCCTTCTAAATTAGCAATGTTTGTCAACATTTTTTCTGAACCCTTATCAACATGGCTCTTAATCCCTAACATGAGAGCCATGAATTTGGTCTTGCCGTACAAATCTGACTGGAGGAGGTGTGACGGGTGCCCCACTTCTCCTTGAGAACTCCATAAGTAAGGGCCTTTTTGAGTGTGATGTTTTGCCACTTTTAATGTTAATTTATACTTAAAACATTCAATTTTCTAGACTGAATTTAAGTCTCGAACTTAAAAAGGTAGTATTTTTTATGACATCAACAGTGCAACCCTCAATCAGCTCATTAGCTTTAAGGCGATTAAAGCTTGTTTACTTCCATGTTGGGAAACACTGCTTCAAGAGATACAATCTTAAATAACAAGCTGGTACGTGGTGGGTATCATGTAGGGCAGATCATGGAGCCATTACGGACGTAATAGCTCCATGGGTAGATTCAACCTTTGGAGGAAAAAGATTTATTCAAATATACTATCATAACCAGGAAAATAAAACTTTCAATATTTTTTAATTTTGTTTTGTACAAACCATCTTTCCTTAAGGACGCCTGAATTTTTTAAGGTAGCCGTCCCCTAGTTCCCACAGGCTACCGCCTCGATGAATGTATAAAAAAGCAAATGTATGATACACTTGTGTCTACATCGAAGGAATTTTGATCAATAATATCACGTGCGAAGCGCGCGGTAAACTTCGGGTACTGGGGTTGAGTACGGAGAAATTGTGTGTATTATGATGGTAAAATGTAATAAGTAATATACTGAAAGGGAAACTTATACATGGTAGCAAATGAGATATTACCCAAAATGTCCTTATAACATACGTTCAAATGTGTAAATGTTAAACCAAAATTTGATGACGTCATCATATATTGTCCAATAGACCTCATAAGAAACTTTTTTTTTTAAATCAGACACATGCTTTTATCATTTAGAACATCCTAATGCACACACAAATAGTTAGAAATAGCAAAAGGTATATATGTTCATCGGAGAAATAGGGAATATTTGAAGAGATGAGAAACAGAAATCGATTATTAAGGAAAACGCATTTGGCTTTCCTATTTTGTTCACAAGTCAATGACAAAAAGTGAATTAAAAGTTACATAACTCGAAATCTGAAAATCGTATTGTTAAAAAATAAAGCTAAATTAAAGAAGTGTTGTGCAATATATATAAATCTGTAAAATGAGAAAATTGTTCATTTTACATGTGTTCCACCAAATTGATGACGTCATCATATTTCGTCCAATAGGTC
This sequence comes from Holothuria glaberrima, assembly GCA_009936505.3. Classification (NCBI taxonomy): domain Eukaryota; kingdom Metazoa; phylum Echinodermata; class Holothuroidea; order Aspidochirotida; family Holothuriidae; genus Holothuria; species Holothuria glaberrima. The sequence continues at coordinate 12,905 of WURT03023219.1, read as the reverse complement.
ATATAAAGATACTTGTTTTGAATCAGACTCATATTTCCGAAGTCAAAACGTCCTAATGTACATGCAAAGAATTAAAAATGGAAAGACTACATAAAATTTTGTATATTTATCAGAAAAATAGCCTATTTTTGAAGCTATGAAAAAGCAGGAAATTGAATATTGATAAAAACGCATCTAAAGTTTTCATTTTGTAGTTGAAGTTTATATTCTACAAACCATTTCATTATAACATAATTTACAATAGAAAATATTGCAAACACAAAACAAGAAAATTCATAATACATAATAAAGAAATGAATGTAGAGGAACCAGAAATAAATGGAAACTTTTCGAGCCTGGTCCCTTTTTTAAGATACAAAACATAAAGAACATATAAAGAAAGAGGAAAGAATAGAAAATGACTCGCGAAAAAAAGTAGTGTAAAATAGTGGAAAATAGCATACTAAGTTGAATTGTTGTTTAATAAGTAATATTACAGATTTTTTTTAAATGTTTGTATACTTTGGGTGGCTGTGATATCTGTAGGTAGAGAATTCCAAAATTGCACACCAGTGCTTCTTAATTGAGAATGGGCAAGTTTTGTTCTGACGTATGGTTGATTCAAAGAGTGTTTTGACCTAGTGTTTTAGCTATGGAAACTTGAATTGTTAGTGTAAAAATTGTCAAACGGTGAGGGAAGAATTCCATAACGAGATTTGTAAACAAAAATGCCAAGTTGATATTTATAAAGGTAGTAGATTGTAAGTAAACCTAAGTTCCTGAAAAGGGGAAGACTGCAGGCTCTATACGGTGCGTGACATATGTTTCTTAAGGCCTGTCTACACGACGGAGCAACGTTTGCAAAACATTCCCAAAACACCTCCAAAACATTCACTGGCAACAAATCAGAAAACATGCTTGTTTTCGGTATGTTACACAGTGGAGACAGGGTATGCAGCGTGTTTTGAAAATGTTTTGGAAATGTTGCAGAAGAAATGCCCTCTCAATTCTTTCCAAAACATTTTCAAAACATTTTCAAAATGTTTTCAAATTGTTTTTACCCTGTCTACACTGTGCAACAAACCGAAAACAAGCGTGTTTTGGGTTTGTTGCAAGTGAAGTGTTTTGAGAATGTTGCTCGTGTATACAGGCTTTTACTGCCATAGGCGTACGAGGCGGGGGGCAGGGGGCAGACTGCCCCCAAAATTCTCTGAGGTCGAAAATTTGGGCAAACAAATGACCAAAATTCGGGCACAGAATAGGTGAAATTTCGGTAAAGATGAAGAAAAAGTGAAAAGATTGACCAAATTTCTACTGAGTTCCCGAATTTTTGATCGAATTCCCGAAAAAAGTTCAAAAATTTCGCGCGGTTTGCGCGCGTGTAGTTATTTGCCAGTGTAACCACTAACAGACTTTCGAAAAAGGCTCTGACATACAGTCCTAATCACTTCCATATCCAGATTTCATAAGACATGAGTAAACTTGCTAATGGTACATGTAGTCTAACAATACTGTTCACTTACTTCGCGCAGTGTGGTTCTGATTTACCCCAAGAACTGAGTAAAAAAATCACTTAAACAAGCAAGATGAAAAGATTTCCTAAAAAAGTAAAATTCTTGGAAATATATCCAACTCAATTTTAGCAATAAATGTAGCACCATTTTACATCCATCCCACCTTACATGAGCAAAATTTTCCAACCTCCCCTTAGACCCCCCCCCCCCGCCAGGACAGCGATTCGCATATTGTGAAAATTCCTTCTCCCATCTTTGGAGATGGATCCACGTCCTTGACTATGGGCAACTTTTCTGAGATTCGGGCAAAAATTTTCTGCCCCCAAATTGGAAGAGTCCCGTACGCCTATGCTAACTGCTCGTTTTTGTATCTTATACAAATTACTTAGTGATGTAACGTTAGTATTACCCCATAGTAAGAGACTGTAATTTATATGATGAGGGCATTATACAATAACAAAAGTACTTGCGCGGGCAAAAAATTCTTACCATTCGATCTAGAGACTCTACTACTTACTACAGATAAATGTTCTTTCCAGCTTAACTTTTGATCAATTGTAATTACCAAGAACTTTGCATGGTCTGGTGCTTTGACTTCGTGATCATCTAGTGAGACACTTACGTTACTTGTGTCATTGATCTTATTGTCAAAAATGATGTTTTGTTTTGAGAATATTGAAAGATAATCTATTTGATCTCAGCCATTCAGATACGTAAGAAAATTCATACGAGATATCAGTAAGGACTTGGTCTAGGTTGGTATTTTGAAGAAAAAACTGTGGTATCAACTGCAAATAAAATGAAACTTAATTTCTCAGAAGACCTGCAAATATCATTTATATATAATATGAAAAGTAACGGTCCCAGTATAGAGCCCTGGGGAACACCAATATTACATAGTTTACGATGAGATGCAGAGTGATTAAACTGGACATAATTACACCTATCACGTAAATAATTCTGAAACCAATCAAATGCTACACCACGTACACCGTAAGCAAACAATTTATTCATTAAAAATAATATTGTGATCAATGGTGTCGAAAGCCTTTGATAGGTCTATGAAAATACCGACCGTCGTAAGTTACTGTCTTTTCCCTGGGAAATTTTATCAATAAGACTTATTGCAGCCATATAGGTAGAATATTTACTACGAAAACCATATTGATTAGAACAAAGTAGGTTGTGTTTCGTGATAAATTTATATAATCGGTTATAAACTAAACGTTCAATTACTTTAGAAATTGAGGGCAAAAGTGAAATAGGTCTATAGTTTGATAAAATCTTAGGATCACAGTCTGAAATATTGGTACACTCTTAGCTATCTTAAGGTCGGAAGGGAATATGCCTTTTGTAAAAGACAGATTAATTACGCGCGTGAGTGGCACTGAGAAAATGTGTACCTCACTCTTGAGAATATCATTTGTAATATTGTCGTACCCCAGAACTTTTCCCACTCTTTAAGTTTGAGAATAACTGACTTTACTTCATGCACATGGGTGGGAAACAACACAAAGGAATTTATGACATTAGCATCCATATATCCTAGAGAGGAACTTTTGCCAGCAGGTAAGTTATCAGCTAGACTCTTTGCAACAGAAGAAAAATAAATGTTAAAAAAATTGGCAAGTCAATGAGAAAAGTCACAAGTCAATGAGAAAAAATATATTACAAGTTCTATAACTCTATATTTCAATGATAAATTGTTTGAAATAAATGCTGGATAGAAAGACTGATAGGTATTTTACTTAAATATGTTAAAAAAGAAAATTGTTCCATTTCCATTAATTTCAACAAAATTTGATGACGTCATGTTTATTGCGCAATATCTATATTGTTTGCAATTCCGGCGAAAAAGCAGACTTCTGGATTCGAAATCCTGAGGGTCTAGGCTACCAAAATCCATTGCTTTAAAAGATAGATCTCTCAGGTTATAAGTTGAGGCGTAAAACCCCATCTAACTATAAGTAACTCTCGAAGTAACCTAACTCCGTTTTGAGAGCACTTTTTGGACCTTGGGGACTACTAGTACATTAATGCTGCTGACCGTGCCGACAATGACGTCACGCCTTGAGATGTGCCCACCTATTTTCCCGCTTCGGATTTGGCCTGGACTTGGGAATTCCTGTATATATGGGTGTAGTAATGGGTCCGTAAAAATTCGTTATGTTTCAAGCCATAGGCATATATAGGAAGCTGTTCGAGACTGGGGGCGAACCTTGTTTCGGATCGCCGTCCTGGGAGGGGTTTAAGAGGAGGGGGACACCCCTTTAGAAATTTTTGTGATATTTGAGGGTCCCTAGATGCAATTTAGTGCATCATTTTATAAAAATTTTAAGGTAAATTACTACAAATTTTCGACATTTCTAGGTCTTTTAGAAAATTTTTTGATATTTGAGGGCCCTTGGATGCAATTTGGTGTATTATTTTGGACAAATGTTAAGGTAAATTACTGCACATTTTTGACATTTCTTAGTCCTTTGGAAAAATTTTTGACATTTGAGGGTCCTCAGATGCAATCTGGTGCATCATTTTGGATAAATGTTAAAGTAAATTACTGCAAGTTTTTTACATTTATTTAAAGTCTTTTGGACATTTTTGGATGTTTGAAGGTTTAAAGGTGCAATCTGGTGCATCACTTTTGGACAAAATTCACTGCAAGAATTGGATTTTTCTTAGCCCTTTGGAAAATTTTTGGATATTTGTGGGTCCTAAGATGTAATTTGGTGCATTATTCTTGGACAAATTTTAAGGTTAACTACTGCACATTTTTGATATTACTTAACCCTTTTTGAAATTTTTTTGAGATTTGAGGGTCCCTAGATGTAATTTAGTGCATCATTTTGGAAATTTTTTTAGGTAAATTACTGCAAGTTTTTGACATTTCTTAAAGAAGAGACAAGTAACGGGTTTTCGTGCTTGGAAAGTTGGGGGGATAGACTAAAGCATACTTCCGCCCCCTTCAAATTGCACTGGGGGCTGGCGCCCCCAGCCCCCGCTTCCAGCGCCAGTGTTTCAAGCTGTAACTGAAGATTATTTACTGAGAAACTTATTTTAGCCGTGTCATGCCCACTAAAAACCCTTACCTTTGTAGCGTGCGTTGATCATAAATGCTCAGTATACCCAATATCATATCATAAACAGGAAATGACAAGCGTTTGTGCAGTCATGTCATTCTTTAAATAAAATAGTTCAGTTTCCTTCATTCAGTTTTGACGAATCATACGTTTTTAATGTCAGTGTTCTTCCTTCTATATACGTCACTCAGATCATTGACTGTCATTCATTTTTGCGGTCTCGAAAAAGAAGGAAATAGCTGTACAGTTACGTTCTTACCTTCGCTTCATATTCAACTGCGTGGTGTCTAGATGGTTCAAACAAAACATCGTGTGTAAGCTAAAGCAAACTCACAATTAATACAGTTTATATTTGTACGGACGAAATAAATAAATGAAATGAAATGAAAATGAAATTTTAAAATTGCTCGTTACTTGTCAAAATCGCTTGAGGCTGGCCTTGCTTGCAATCTACAAGAGTGTTCCCACTACCGCAGGGATGTCACTGGTGGATTCTTGTTAAATCTCGCGTCCCGTAAGTTTGGGGTCCTGATTCCGTTTAGGAGTATTTTAAGGCATTCGCCTGTAGTGAAATATACTAGCGCTAGGACTTTACCCAAAAAACAGTAAAAAACCCATCTTTTCTGATGTGTCTCATTTTGATCAATAAACAAGTGCTGATTTGCTTTTTTTTCTGAAGGAATGATTACCTATAATGACGTTCAATGTTATATGTCACACTCATGAGGGGAATAGCTTACCAGACCCAGTCTCAAAGCCAGACAAGGTACTCAAGGTTGAGATTCCTTCCAAGGGACGACATGTTTTTCAAGGGGGAAGATGTCTAAAAGGGCATTAAGGAAAATATTTTTAAGGGGGACAGATTTTCCTAGGGCCTCTTGCCCTTCCTCCTAGGCGACATGCATGACGAGTCTACATTCAATTGGCTATAGCTGAGCACTTTTGCCCGAAACTTTAATGCTTCTGTTATCACAAGTTTTCCCGAAAAACAGCAACGTGCATTTGCCCGGAAAAGAGCGCATTTTCTTCTTGATTAGAGAATGTGTGCTGGATGGCTGCGCTCCCAACCCCCCCCCCCTTCTCTCCAAACCTGTGATGTCACCAATGGAGCTACATCAGCATTGGTCCTCTATACTCTAAAAAAAATTGGGTAAAAGTTTCACCAACACTGGGCAAGTATGTGAAAATACTGAAATTGGGTAAAGTTTGCCAAATTATCATTGATTATTTGGTCTACCCAGCAGTTGAGAACCCAGTTTAGTGGTAACCAATCTCTCGTTAAACCCATTAATGGTTGAGCAAACTTTACTCAATTTCAGTATTTTTACTTACGAGCCCAGTGTTGGTGTAAATTTTTGCTCATTTTTTCTAGAGTGTAGTCTTTATACGTGTAATACACCTGTAATTTTTTAAATGAAAGCAATGAAAATATTTCAGATAAATAAGCTATTATTTAAACCCCCTTGTTTCGTCTTCCATCTTGATAAAACGTTGAACGTAAAAAAGTCATTTCTTGTGAATGATTGTAGGCCTACTTTAACAACTGTTGGGCAAACTTTTGCCACGGTTGGGAACGTATGCCTCCTGCTAAACTCTAGGGCAATGGAGACCCAGATTTGGTTTTTAAACCAACTTGAGTAGTTCTTAACCCAGCAGTTTAGCAGAGGGCACATGTGACCAACAGGCGAGGATCAAAGAGTTCTAAAGTAGGAGGGGGGGGGGACACCGATAGCGAACCTCAATTGCACCGAAGGGAGAGAGACCATTGCGCAGAGTACCCCCTAGTTTGCAGTAAATAGCACTATTCAAGACAAATTTGTCACTGCAGTTTTTCATTTACGATAGGTGTCCCCGTTAATATACTATAATTCTTAGAGTTGACATTGACCTATATGTAAATTAGCGTCAATGCCAAGCAACTCAGGTGCTATTCGCACCATGTAGCTCTAACTGCAGTACTTCAACTAGGCCTCTGGATTGCAAGTGGTTTTAACTGAAAATCTTGTCTGATCACTTAGATATAAAAAAAAACTCCACCCTTAAGCTACCAAAATTCATACATCATCAGTGGCGTACGTAGGATTTCTCTCAAGGGGGGGGCATGCAGTATGTTAAGTGATCGCCGGCCTAGGGGAGGGGTCTAAGGGGAGGTTGAAAATGTTTGAAATGTTAGGTGTCCTTACATGCAATCTGGTGCCACATTATGATACATTTTGAAGAAAATTTGTGTTACAAAATTTGCGTATTTTTAGGATCCAAAAAGAAATGGCATCAGTGAGGGGGCCCATGGAGGGACACCCCTCCATTTTAAAAATTTTTGAAAAATTTGGTGACCTTACATTCAATCTGATGCCAAATATGCTACCTTTTGAAGTAAAATTTGTGTTACAAAATTTACGTATTTTTAGGAACTAAAAAAATATTGGTATCAATGAGAGGCCCATGGGGACACCCCTCCCCTTTCGTGTCCTTACATGCAATCTGGTGCCACATATGCTAACTTTTGAATTAAAATGTTTGTATTACAAAATTTGCGTATTTTTAGGATCTAAAAAAAGAAAAGAAAATGGCATCCGTGGGGGGCATGGCCCAATGCCCCCCCGTACCCCACTGTACATCATCATAATTTATATTAGCATGTTTTCTCTTCCTTTTTCTCCTTTTTACTTCTTTCATTTTTCCTTCGTTGTCATCATTATTTCAGACGAGGGTGGGGGAACGGCCCCCATGGCCTCTCCCCTAAATCATCGCCAGCTGACCAACTTATTTGGTGACCTTACATTCAATCTGATGCCAAATATGCTACCTTTTGAAGTAAAATTTGTGTTACAAAATTTACGTATTTTTAGGAACTAAAAAAATATTGGTATCAATGAGAGGCCCATGGGGACACCCCTCCCCTTTCGTGTCCTTACATGCAATCTGGTGCCACATATGCTAACTTTTGAATTAAAATGTTTGTATTACAAAATTTGCGTATTTTTAGGATCTAAAAAAAGAAAAGAAAATGGCATCCGTGGGGGGCATGGCCCAATGCCCCCCCGTACCCCACTGTACATCATCATAATTTATATTAGCATGTTTTCTCTTCCTTTTTCTCCTTTTTACTTCTTTCATTTTTCCTTCGTTGTCATCATTATTTCAGACGAGGGTGGGGGAACGGCCCCCATGGCCTCTCCCCTAAATCATCGCCAGCTGACCAACTTAGGTAAATCTTTTTTCAACAGTTTTTAGAGTGTAAAGGAATATTGAACAGAGCAATCACAATTGCAACGTGGGATATTATGCGAAGTACGTGTAGACTTTTGTATGTAACACTCAGACATAACTAAGAGATGAGTTTGTTAGTCAACAATTTTCGTTTTGTCATTTCTATACAGCACCGAATTCCCAGACTCCAAACATTACATATTGTCCGCCAAATATACTCCATGCCATTCGATACGACGAAACCTCGACGATTGTCACATGGCAGGAACCTTCGTCTGATTCTGAAATCACTCCATTCCAGAGTCATTCCTCTGGGACAAGATTTAACCTTGGAAAAACACCAGTGAGTTACAAGTTTATAACTCCCATGAATGATGAAGCCGACTGTGATTTCACCGTGGAAGTTAAAAGGAGTGAGTTAAATGATTTTCTTCACTATAGATCTTATGCATTGACGTCACGTGACGTCTTTTGGCGGCAAAACAATGACGTACACTGTACTACGCACGCTTGTACTAGACTTACGCAAAAAAAAAATCATCTGTCTGCATTTGATGGTGGGAGGTTGCAATGATAACCACTTGCCTTCCTTTGAGGGAGTACTTTGTTATGTGACGTCATATGCATAAGGTTAAATTCCACAATTTGACAATAAAATGTTTAGACCATAGTTTTACAGAACGGCTGTTTTCCATATTTGTTTTGATCCACCATTGATTTATAGAGAGCCACAGCCATACAGGTTTATGGTAATTGCATGTATAGTACACTTATGACCTATAGTTATATCAATGGAACCGTAAACTGACTTAGATTGACTTAAAACTGACTAAGATGGAAATACTGCCCTGTTGCGTAAATGATATTGATTTTAGCAACTTTTCTGATTACCGGACTTATTTCTGCCAATTTCTGGACGACTAAGAACTGCCAGTCTCAAGCTGACCCCCCCCCCCCATCCACCGCCAATGTCATTTTGCCAAAACTCATGTTCAATAATTAGGTCACGTACTTTCGACTGAAAGTAGTAAACCTAACCCTGAGAACAGTGGTGCACCCAGGATATTGGACTAGGGGAGCTAAGAATTGTGGGAAGACTCTCCAAGCGGGGCGCCACAATCAGTTGGCGCAGAGTGTACCAGAAAATTTTTGGATACAAATACTCCCTATATCGCCGGGAATCGCCCTTCCCTGGCTCCACAAGTAAGCTCCTGGAAATGGTATTGTCAGCATTATGTTGGATGGAAAACCCTTCTCCTTAAAATTATTGGCAGATTGTCAAAATATGATCACGTCTGCCCCATGCTCTCATGCAGCCTTCTCACCTGTATAACTTACAGTCTTACGGTCAAATTTGGCAGTGAGAGTTTTATTACGGGAAATGTTTTCCCGTGGAATACATGGGCAATACATTAACTAATAGAATATTTAATATTGTATGAATAATATTGTATTCTATAGAAGATGAAAGACTTACAGTTTTTCGCTATGCAAAAGTCTGATAAAATTTGTACATTTTCTGATTGTTATAGTTTGTTACGTTTTTAGAAAAGGACAATTCGCCCCAGCATCCCCTTACAGCCTTATCTCTGTTGGAAAATATAGCTTTTCATTTAATGAAAAAACACTGACGACCATTGGAGGGGGCCCCTGAGCCCCTCCCTTGGGTGTACCACTGCTTGAGAAGATTAGAGGTGTTTCTTAACACCCAACAATATATATATATATATATATATATATATAAAAGAATTGCACTTATTTCTTGCGTTGTCCCGTTAATATCATGAATTCATCCCAAATTATACTCACGGGTTGTGGTGTCCCCGCTTTAAGTATATAATTGAAGAAAGGAAAGATAAACCATTCTTACGGGATTCACAGTGCCACATCGTCTGTGATATTCAAAGAAGAGCTTGCAGCAGGACCCATGTTAGAATATAAAACTTCCTTGTATTCTATAGAAGATGAAAGTGTGTTCGTACTATGTGCGAGTCTTAGAAATATAGGGGGTGATTTCCTATGCAGGGAGGTCGTTGCCAAGCAGCGAACTAAGCAATGGAAGCCCGTCATCCATGTTTTCCGTGGGACAGACACTTCCAGTTTTCTGACGACTGCCCAGCCAATCTGACATTTGCGGATATCATATTCGGTCCGGAGTTTAGAAGAACAGTGTCATGGCCTCTGAACTGCTTCAAAAGCAGAGTTGTTGACTCGAGTCAATGACTTGCGACTCGATTCGACTCGAGTCCCATTTTTTGACTTGTGAATTGACTTTGCCTTGAAGGGAACTTGGCTTGGGACTTGACTTGACTTGAGGAATTTGAAAAATGAGTAACTCGTGACTTGACTTGCAGAAAAATGACTTGTGACTTGACTTGGACATATTTGACTCGTCCACATTGGAAATCATCATACTTTTTAAGCTTTGTTAATTATTCATACTCTCATGCAAAATCTTTCCGGTATTTACGCCCGAAATTGAAGATCCGCATCCTTTACAACACGGTAGTATATCGATAGCGCACATAAACCGTGGGTGTACACCTACTAAACCATATTCAATTCCGTGGAAAGTAGAGTGACACTCCCCGCCAAGTGGTTCCACGGTTCTGATGCAACTATAACACTATGATGAAGAATCACAAGTAACCCTTCACCAGTCCTGTTACTCTGATGTTGACAGAAGAATGCATCGCAAGTGTATTCATAGGCCAATGTCGTATTTATCAAATTTGGGCCGTATTCGGATTCCTGAATAAATATGTGTGTTCTATTATCCTATAATTTTGTGACTCAAAAAGCCTCAGGAAAAATTATTGCTTGTCTTTCAAATTTTTTTCTTGTTTCTGTCCGGCTCCAAGTGGCTGCGAACGACTATTTACATCAGGGGTGGGGAACATCCGCCCCGCGAAGCAATTCTTAAGTGTAAGTTCAGAATCACTTGAAAAATAATTGATAATAATTTTTAGCCCACGATGCCCATTGTTTATCCTGCTTACCCCTATACAGTACCACTTTCCGGGGTATTTCACGTTAACATGCCGCTAAACATTACCAGTATGCCTATATTACTGAAACCCCTGCTAAATGTAACGTGCCAACCGACCGTTTCGTTAGACATAAATCAGATGCAGAACTAAGTTTATATCCGCTTCTGAAGGAAACGGAAGCTTTGCGTGGCAGAGAGGCTACAAAATGTCATACAGAATTACACTATCACATGCGTAGGTCTACATCTATTAGAGTACGAAACAGTGGGCATTTATCTATTCCGGTAGATTCGGGAAGGATTTAGAGGGTTTAGAAATGTCCCTCCGATGAGTGGATTAAACGTTAGAAAATGGGAGATTTTGCAATGAAAATTATGAAAACATAATCTTGGTTTAAAAATATGAAGTTTTTTCGGGGCGCTTCACGCACACTTTTCATATGTCCTCATTCATTATTACTTTGTGCATCAGTAAAACCACAAATTGTTATATTGTGATACTTCTGATCTTTGTTGCCTTGCACATTCTGCCTCATTTAAAGATAGTGGATGAACATTCTGTGGCCTACAAGTCAAGTACAAATTCCAGAGCTTCCTGAGGCTTCGCCCCTGTTCATGTCAAGAGTTTTCCTTTATCCCTCAGGGCATGTCTAGGGAGCCTTCGCTCCTTAAGAGAAAAAAGGTTCCCCACCCCTGATTAACATCAAGACTGAAATTGATTGTGAAGTCTCCTTGTCCACCAAACGTCATTGTGAAGGCTTCTGATTAGTTGCTACGTATAATCCTGGTATCAATCAACTGAGTGCGTAAAGCACTCTTGTAGTATCTGTGATCGTGGATGTGACAGACAGGAGTTGCTTCTCGTGTGCACATCTTTCTAGGAAAGATAGAATCTGTTGCTTGTCGTTGCTATCCTTGGTAGCGATTCAGCTGGGATTGGTCTGCTGTTCTTCAATGTCAAGACTGTTATTCATCATGTGTGGTGCTAGTGGAAGTCATCCTGCATCATTATAAATTCACACGATTTCACATAACTGACTTGTGATCGACTTGGGAAGAAGTGACTTGCGACTTGACTTGAGTTGAAGAAATTTGACATGTGACGTGACTTGACTTGCAAGAAAATGAAGTGACTTGTGACTCGACTTGACTTGAGCAAAAAACAATGACTTGGGACTTGACTTGACTTGGCGATGAATGACTTGTGAGTTAACTTGACTTGAAGAAAAATGACTTGTCAAAAACTCTGTTCAGAAGTGACAAAAGTTAAAATCTGATAAACGGGCTAATATCAAAAAAAAAATTCTGTCGGAGATATCGTCTGTCTACGTATACGCTCGTTGCTAAACCTCGTCGGAGAAGGACGCACAATAAAGTACGGAATGGTCCGAACTAAAATGTGGAGGTGCCCTCCCCTACTCATGGTGAATTAACTTCGTTACTTTGCACATTCAGAACTTTTGAAGAAAAACTGAAAGGCTTATATGTTTACGATAATTTTTGTTCAGGAAGATGCAACACCACTCGCTGGTTCATCGTTTTGGTCAAGGGGGAAAGTTATTGCAGGTTAAAGGGGGAATATGCCAGGGGCGGATTTAGGGGGCAGGGGGGCCTCCCCTTCCAGAAATGTTGAATTTTTTTCCTTCTTCATAAAACAGAACAAGGCCCTATTCCTATTCATTTTGTTTCACAAATGGTTCTCACACAGAATTTTTGCAAATCCTTCGCAAACTACCAAAATTTTCGCGCGCTCCGCGCGCTCCAAACCTTGCCTCAGTATTGTTCTTATTACCAATATCCTCGAATAGAAACAAAAGTTGAAAAAGTTGAAAACTGTTCACAATAATCCCAGATAAGAAACTGGCTTTTCGATTGGCCACGTATATAGGTTTGTTGGGGAATTGAAAGTGTCTCAATTCAAGGACTATATGCAGGTTTTATCATGGAAATTTTATGTAATGAAAATTTCAGCGCCCTTTGCACGCATTTGTCACGGTTTGCACTCCATTTCATGACCGTTATTACGTAAGGTAATAAGCTAATACATAAAACTATTCTGTCACAACACTTTCTGGAAAACTGAGGTACTTTGCCATCCTCTGTAGGGGCCGAGCATCAGTATGGGATCCTTTCAAT
>WURT03023208.1:0-15703 GCA_009936505.3 Holothuria glaberrima | reverse complement strand
GGTCAAATTGCCTTTAATTTTGCACAGTCTTTCTACAATAATCAAGAAACTGAGCCGTAAAACCTCATCTAACTCTACAATAATCAAAGTTAAAACAGAATATATTCAGCAACATAGGCATAGGAAGCTATTCAAGACTGGGGGGAGGGGACTGAACCTTGTTTCGGATCGCCGTCCTCGGGAGGGGTCTGAGGGGAGGGGGTGTACCCCTCTACTTTGGAAAATTTTTTGATATTTTAGGTTTCTTACATGCAATGTGGTGTATCATTTTGGAAAAATCTTAAGGAAAGTTAAGCACATTTTTTTACATTTCTTAGTCCTGTGTAAATTTTTTTTGATATTTTAGAGTCCTAAGTTGCAATTTGGTGCATCATTTTGGAAAACTTTTACGGTAAATCAATACAATTTTGTTTAGTTTTCTTACTCCTTTGAAAATCTTTAATATTTGAGGGTCCTTAGATGGTATTTGGTGCATCATTTTTTAAATTTTTAGGTAAATGAATGCACATTTTTGACATTTCTTAGTTCTTTGGAAATTTTTTTTTTGATAGTTTAGGGTCCCATGTTGCAATTTGGTACATCATTTTGGAAAAATTTTAAGGTAAATTACTGCAAAATTTCGACATTGTTTAGTCCTTTGGAAAATTTTGTAATATTTTTGGGTCCCAAGATGCAATTTGGTGCATTATTTTTAAACAAATTTAAAGGTAAATTACTGCACATTTTTTATTTTCTTTAGACCTTTGGAAAATTTTTTGATATTTGAGGGTCCTTAGATGCAATCTGATTCATCATTTTAGACAAATTCTAAGTTAAATTACTGAAATTTTTTAAAATTTTTCTTGGCCCCTTGAAAATTTTTTGATATTTGTGGGCCCTTAGATGAAATTTGGTGCATTATTTCGGACAAATTTTAAGGTATATTACTGCACATTTTTGAAATTTTTAGTCCTTTGGAAAAATTTTTTATATTTGAGGGTCCTTAGATGCAATCATAGTGCATTATTGTGGACAAATTCTAAGGTAAATCACTACAATTTTTAACATTTCTTACAGAAGAGACGAATAGCGGGTTTCCGTGCTTGGAAAGTGGGAGGAGGGGCTAAAGCACACTTCAGCCCCCCACAAATATCGTTGGGGGCTGTCGCCCCCGCAGCCCCCGCTTTCTACGCCTTTGGGCTAAAGACCCCGCAGCCCCGGCTCCACGGTCCCTGCCTCTGGGTTTTGTAATGCTTGAATGATTATTGTAGTCAAAACTAGATCACATAGTTTTTGACAGTGCAAATATTCCGCCCGTCACTCATTTTCTCATGCACTCCACGGGTCGCCACTTAACGGTACCCAGGATATAGTTGGTAAGTGTAGTTGGCTTATGAATGATGTTAGTGGTTTTCATGGTGCAGCTTTGGAACAATAATTCCACTCAAAATGCTCTTACACGAAGCAATAGGACAAATCATGATAAGAAAGCGAAAACTTGAAGCGTCGGAAAATACCATTTCTGAAGAAAGTTTTAGTAATGTTATTTCCAGGATCGTTTTTAAAAAAAATTCTAGTGGAAACAACTTTCCAAAGGGACCGTGATGACTACCAAATTTCTTGGGGTATTTATTGACTGTGATTTAAACTGGAAGGAGCAGATTAAAAAGGTTAACTCTAAAGTGGCCAAGAGTCTTGCGATTATGTATAATTTAAGAGATTTATTGTCTAATGGCTCATTGAAGATTCTTTACAACTCTTTAGTTTTCCCTTACATAAATTACTGTCTAGAAGTGTGGGAAAATACATACAGAAGTAATATTCACTATGCTTTTATAACGCAGAAGAAAGCTCTCAGATTAGTTTATAAAGCTAAATTTAATGAACACACAAATGCATATTTTATTGACATGAAAATTTTAAAGCTCGAAGATCTTGTGAAATTTAAGACAGCCCTCTCACTGTGTAAAGCTAAAAATGGTACATTACCTCCAAATATTCAAGGTTATTTATTAAAAAGAAAAGTATATTACAAACTCGTCAAAAAAGATGATTTTTATCAAATTTCTGTCCGTACAACCTTTAAAGCTATGAGTCTATCAGTGGTGTAAAAATATGGAATAATCTTAATACTGACCTTAGGAACTCAAAAAGTGAACATGTATACAAATTAAAGTTAAAATCAGAATTCATTGATAAGTATAAAGAACTTACAATAAGTAGCACTGCAATTTTCATTTGAATTATCTTGATAGAGATATGTTGCTCTGAAAATTAATCATTTTTATAATTGTTTTGGGGGAGAAATTCATATAAGTTTTTCTGAACTTCTTCTCTCTCCTTTTCCATGTCGTGTTTCTGTTTTACATCATCGTAAATTGTACTTTTATTTTCTTTGTTGTTACTCTGTATGTTGATGTTGTAATTACATATAACACAACTAACACATGCATGTTATATTTATAGTGTTTTTTTTTTTGAAGTTTCGAAATATGCTTCCGAATTGTTTTCCTTTAGTCGCCTCTTATGACAAGGACGGAATACTGTGGGCATATTCTATAAGTCACTGGCTTGTTTTCATTCTAGTGTGACAGGATTACAAGGGGCCTGTACGACTGATTTCAGACAATTGCTGCTTTGTTACAGTGAAAGACATGTTGCTACCCTCTCAGCATCTAGAAAGTGGCTAGAAGCTGAAAATTTCTCTTCCGTTCCTTAGATGGAGGCGGGGTAAACTGTCACAGCTACTGGTCTAACTATCTCTCTCGGAACTGTTTGAGAAAGGCAAGTCACCGTCACAATAATTCTCAGGGTTCCTCCAATAGGTTCAGATGAGCTTCCTGAACCCTTGATGTTGAAATGAAATTAAACAGAAAATCACCACCTTTAAACCAATCACTCAAACAGACAGCAATGAGTATGATTTCATAGAATTTGAAAAATAATCAGAAGGAATGTTTTATGACTTCTAGGTGAAGTATACTTTAGATGATCAAACAATAATATATCTCATAAGGGCATTCAGCAATTACTTCCTGTGTGTTTATATCAGCTATGTGGAGGTTATGTCACTTAAAGATGGAAGTAACAACTACTATTTTTCATGCATTTTGCAAGAGCACTAATGATGCCATGTCATATACCAGTTATATTGTGGTTTTATTTATATGGGTGTATCGGCGGTATATCAGTTTAACAACTCATCAAGTTGATCAAAGCATGACTGTCATAAATGTGTTCAGCAGATAAAACAGTTCGGTCCTCCTTTTCAGTTGCCTTCATATTTGTGCACTTACTGTATTACGAAAAGTAGACATTCACGAACAACAACCAACTTGTCTAAAACTATCACTCTCACACTATAGGAAAAAAGCTAGAGCAGAGTAACGTGCTAGTGATATTTTCTTAGGCGTTTCGCGGCATTTTAAAGTTTTTTGGGGAGGGGGTGGGTGGCCAAAGAGTTAATCCTGGGGGTTAGGTAGGACTGGCACTTTGCATGGTCGCCACAATTGTCATTTGCCTGTTACGCCCCCCTCCCAGATACGCCACTGCAAAAGTTATTTTGTCCGTACCATGCCCACTTTAAGTAACATGAATGAAACTTTCAGATTCGTTTCCTCGGCTGGAATCGGCTCTGGGTCTGAGTCTCGCTGCAACCATTCCGGGCCAATTCCGATTCCGGGGCCTCCCAAGATTCTAGGCCAATTCCGAGTCCAGTAAAAAAAGGCCGGAAGCCGGGACTCGCGTGTTACAGCCCTGTTACTAGATGTTACTCCATATGAGCTCATATAAACTTGGCAACTCAGTTAAATAAAGACAGATACTTGATTAAATAATGTTGGTCCATGACTAGTGTGCATATTTGTAGATCTGGGGGAGGGGTGTATAAGGGGAGAGAATTCAATTCTGATCATGCTTGCATGCAAAATAGTGGCATTAACATGGGACTTTCAACAACACAATTAGCCAATTTTTCTCAGAATTTTTAAAGGGAAAATGCAGTCTCCCCAATTTGAATTATGTACCACGTCATCCTAATTTAGAAATAGCTCTTACCAATCATATGACAATATTTTTGTTACTTACTTGTTAAAGTCATGCAGAGTAACTCCTTAGCGTACTTTCATATCGAATGTTTTTATTCAAAAACATTTTTGAAAGATACTTGTGAAAGAAATAAAAGAAGATATGTCCTCCCCCTTCCGCTTCTTAAGCTTATGATAGTTTCACTCAATTAGGCCCTATAAACTGAAGGCAATCAGAATTGTTTCATAAATAGTGGGGGGGGGGTCCAGGAAAAGGTTGGGGGTTTATTTATAGTGTAGCCGTCAACGTGAGAGAACATACACTGATGAGTCAATAAAAGGGTTCAGTGATTTCATCCGGAAATTTTTGAAAATGAAGAAAAGTTTTCATGTGATCTACAGGGTTCTGGGCCTTAGGTCCCCTACAAGCTAATCAGGACAATAACAATTTTCAGCTCTTTCATCAGTAACAAATCATTTGCTAGGATTTGCCATATAGGAGAAGGAAAGGTCCTTAACGGGGTGCAGCAACTCAAAGCCCCGCAGAGAGGTGACGGGGAGGGTGACATCAGAGGAAACTTTATACTGTATAATTCCACGACAGAAGATGCACAATATACGTATATATCAGAGGTAATGTCTTTCCCAACTTATCATGTACATCGCTCAAAGAGCCTCAGGCAAGCATCTAGAGGAGGGGTTTCCGGCCCCAGCCCCCCCATGTTCAATGGTTACAGGGTTGGAAACCCTGTTGGGCGCGCTGTAACATGAACAGGGTACTATGGGTCAAGTTGTAACAATGACAAAAACGAAAACGGCTAAAACAACGGAGTGCAATGCATTATTTCATTTTGATGTCCCATATACATGCAAAATATTTCACCTAATATCCTCTCTTCAAAAGCACTAAATATGGGAAGGCTTTGTGTTTGAATCCTTCTTAATTCCAACAGCACATAGTTGTAAAGCATGCAGTGTATTTATGCAGTCGGCCTGCACTCTCCATATGCCCAGTACAAGCATATAATACTCTCCATATGCCCAGTACAAGCATATAATACTGTTACATTCTACCTTCAACGTAATTCTCTTTTTATGTTTGACATCAATGTGGTTTTACAGTTTTGTAACAGACCTCTGCAATCAGTCCACTGGTCAGATTTGCCCGAAATAGCTGGCCTTTATACCTTTCACAAAGAGCATGCTTATCTAGGTTTAGTCATGTATGGTTTCAACATCACATTAAATTTGTCGTTACAATCAAAGTTTGCAGGCCTGGGTCGAAAAAGATTTATGTAAGAATAACATCATCTTTTCCTTCATGATATGTCTGTGAGGGGAATACACTTTTCAAGGTCCCCTCGGCTTTAGAGAAGAGACGAAGGGGGAAATCCAAACTTTAGTCTTGGAGGAGTTCTGGGTCCAGGTAAAGCTACGTCCATAAAGACTTCACGTTCTAAAACTTCAAGTGATCAACCTCTTGCCAGTTAGACCTCTATATCATAGGTCTATCATGCATGGCCCGGTTGCAACATTTCTTTCCTAGGGTGGGAAAGGCCAAGGGCCAATCAAATACTTCCATTTGAAGCCATGTGACATTTTTGAAAACTACTTTCTGGACATTTTTCCTTACTTTTTTCATCACCATGGGATCGGCGGCACCTAACTCCCCCCTGGAAAACAAGCACATTTCCTGAACCCTAACCTTGATTTTAAACACATATTTCATATTCCTGAAAATCCGGTTTGGCCTCCCCTACCCTAGGAAAAGAAATTAAGCGGCCGGTTCCACTACACATGGGGATATTAGCCAAAATGCTGAAGAGCCTCACTCTGCAGTGGCGGATCCAGACGGGGCGAGCTCCCCTTTGCGTGAAAAAAGTCGAGGCAAAAAAAAAAAAAAAAAAGAAAATGCTTTAAAAATGTGTCAAATATAGCACCATTTTGCATCTCAGCTCTCTTCCAAAAGCAAAAATTTTCCAAATCGGAAGGGGTCACCCCTCCACTTAGACCGGCCCCCTTCAGGACCCCGTGTTTGGTCTAGTGGTAGAGTATCCGCCTCTCACGCGGGAGGCCCGGGTTCAATTCCCAGGTCGGGTCATACCAAAGAGTTTACAAATGGAACATTCTGCCGTTGTGCCTGATGTTCCGCATAAGCAATGGAGTAATGGAAAACAAGCCAGCGAGCCACAACTGGAAAAAAGGCCGTGGCCGGCTCGACTTGAACCAATTGGTTGGAAACTGGGCCGTTAAACCTCATCTAACTAACTAACTAACCTTCAGGACAACGATCAATCAAACCATGTCCCCCCTCTTTTGAAAATTCCTGGATAAGCTCCTCCTCCTGCCCGTGATCACGGGTACTTATGCGCCAGGTAAGATAACTGTGAGCAGGTGAGGGAACAGTAGTGGATAAGTGTTACAACCCGACCATGCCAACTTGGAGGTCTACCTACCCCAATTAATTTTGTTTTACTTACTTTCAGGAATACCAAATGCCCGGAAATGAAGTCTTACAGTATTTTATTTCATTTCATGATTTGTTTTTTCTTCATTACAAACAATAATAACAATGTTTACAAGTGAAGTTACAAATTGAATGTCAGCTACGGAAAGAAAAGAGGTACTCTAAAAAAAATCTTTGTAGGCTTTGGGGGGGGGGGACCCCCTGTAAATAACAGAACGGACAGAAGTTGAAAATCGTTAACGATATACAGTGAACATATATAACGGGAATGTTACATGATTTGCTAGTTGATCAATAACTATTTACGCATTGCTTAAAATACTGCCTCTTAAAACATGAAATTGATTTACAACACTGAATTTCATTAAGAAGCGTATTGTAGGCAGAGGATGCTGGTACTATGCACGAATACTCTAAAAATTCAAAGGACTGAAATTTAGGGACAAATCGATAATTTTGATTGAAATATTCAGTCGAATGGATTGAGAATAAATCTTATCCATTTTAAAAAATTTTCTGTCCAAATTTAGATTCGTCCCTAACCCCACCCCTTTAGATTGATATTCAATCTATATAGGGATTAAGAGAGCAAACTTTGCTTCAGAAACTTGGTTAAAGTGTGGTAAGTAAGCAGAGATCTCTAGACCGTACTTTGTGTGATGGTCGTGTGTGTCACATTGTAATGTGGATATGTCTAAAATACGTCGGGTCAACACGGTGTACAATACAGTAAGCAAGCATACCTTCTTTGATGTGGGATGCAATTTGGTGCATCACTTTGGACAAATTTTAAGGGAAATTACTGCAAATTTTTGACATTTCCTACAGAAGAGACAAATAAGGGGTTTTCGTTTTTTGATCTTGGCGGCGGAAGCATAGTTCCACCCCACCACATTTTGACTGGGGGGCTTTATCCCCCGCTTCCTACGCGCGCTTTAGAGTCACTCCAGTTTCTTCAATAGTTCCATTCCACATATCTAGATAGCATAAGTTCTGTCAACCTTACCAAGTAACATGTAAACAGAGTACAGAGGTTATGTTGAGGTTGTAAATTTCACCCCATATATCGCAAAACCTAGTTGTTGTTCTCTAGAGTGTGTCATGCGGTAGGGTCAGTTGGTGAGCGACTCACGGAGGAAAGTTTGGCTCTTTCATCAGGTAGTCCAGGTGGTGTCCAGACAATCTATGTTATCTCCGAGACAGTCTACAACCCCTACGGATTTTATTTATTCTCTTTGTTCTTAATGATTACATATGTGTTTTGTGTAAGCCTACCAAGAATATTCGCGCGTTTGGCGCGCTTTTTCACAGTTAACATTCCGGGAAAAACAATGAATCTACGCGGAATTATTTTCTCCTAGTATATACTAATTTTATGCAATATATGCCCCGCAATGGCATAGTATAGTACACAGATTTTCTTGTAATCCCCCTCACCAACTTCTCAACGGCATCGGGGCTGTCAGGGCTCCCCCATCGGGGAGTCTGCCCCCGTCCGGAAAATCCTGGCGCCAACCCTACTCTGGAGTCAGGCAAAACTCACCGCCCTCCCTGAGAAAAACGGTCCCGCACGGCCATGTAACTGTGTAAAATGACAATATATGTTTTTGCATTTTCTTCAGCAATAAATGGAAAGGGCCAGGGTGGGTAGCTCCTACTGAGACCATCCCTGGTGCACGCGCGAAGTGTCTGCTGGTTTTGAGCATCTATGAAAATTTTGTGTAAGGCTGGGGTGTTGTTTGACTGCACCTGGCGAGGATGAATTAGAGCAAAGTTTCGCCATGCAAATTTGAAGGCACCGGTATCTACAATAAACGGACGTTAGCCTATGAGAGTAAAGCTATTTAACTATCCTCATATTTATTGGATACGCGTTGAATAAGGTAATGGAAATCGCAATATTTTACAGTTTTCGAACGTAAGATATGGGAGTTGTATTGAAGGAGGAGGTCTCAAGGAAGAGGAACAGGTCTCAAGGCGGCGGTAATCTTTTGAAAATAAATGTTGAAACAACAGCTGTGACTACTTCACATAGTTCAACAAATAGGTACGAGCGAAGCGCGCAGCAAAATTGCAGTTTTGAGAACATTTTGTACAATTTTAGTCGCACGTGTGTGAGTGATTCAATGACTGCATTGGGTCCTCTTGTTCATATAGACATATGCGCCATGAATGGGTACTGGAGTTTGTGCATAATTTTTTCATACCCAAAATCTCATTTGGGGGAGGCACACGGGGGTACAGACAATCTTAGGGGGCACGTTTCCCTGCCCCCCCCCTTAGCAACGCCACTGAATAGCCACAATGCATTACACCCGTAACGCACGAAAATGTTCACTCAATCATGCATTTCATCTCGATTGCCAAATGCCTGACAATGTGAAATTCCAGTCAAATTTTCCACTTTACCGGTGTATGATCATTACCCTACCGGAAAGTCTTATCCAAAGTTGCGGGAGTACCGCAATCGTGAATAGCTCCCTTCGCCTATGCCAGAGGCTGGATGCTAGGACGAATGCGAAGCCGAATGTGAGGCTGAAAGCGACACCAGCTTCAATCTTTATAGCTCGAGCCGCCGGCCTCGCGCTAGCTGCTACCGGCGGCTTCGTGTTGTTAAGGAAACCGTGAATTGAAGTGGTGCAACGTTTTGTCTCATCTCTCCACCAAGTGCAAGACAGTAAAGACGTGAAAATCTTGGTGCTGCCTCTAATAACTTTGCAGCTAATATTTCGTAAACACCATTAAATCTTTACCAAAGTGAAATAGTAGGCTAGTGTGCATAAGAAATGTGGTAACGAAGGTCACGGAAGGTGTTGTAGGCTACATGTTTCACTTCAGTGGCCATTCTCTGTACAAGTTAAGAGTTACAACAGCGTTAGTATGCTAAGACATGTACGAGCATTTTGCGGTTACCGTCGAATGCGCACTTAAGAAATCTATCATACAAAATTGTAAGGCTTAGGCTAGTATTACAATTATGCTGTTCACTGTCGGCATTGGTCGGCATAGAGCATGCGCAAGAACACATGCGTGTATGTTATGTGTTGCGCGTGTAAGCACATGCACGATTGCATGCAGAAAGTAGATGGGAATCTAGGCTATCTTTCATTGTCATGACAGTGCATGCGTGCCTTAGGCAACCTACTCTTTGCTGACCAGCCGGATGTCCTTTGTTTGTAAATATTGAATGAGTCTAGCCGAGGCCTACAATGTTATGCTAGGTGCGCACTTAATACCTCCCCCCGTAGTCGACGGACACCCAAGTATACGATACAGCTGAACAGTTTTAGGCTACTAATTCATTGTGGCTATTTCATACGAAAATTGAATAATATGAACAAGCTTACCTGTAGGCTAGTCACAATTCATACGAAGGAAACTTGAGCCGACTGGCGGCGCCATCACTTTCCTATGTATAGAGTACCTTTAAATGGGGTACCTACAGTACATATGTTGTTAACTATCTGACTTTTCTTTACTTGTACAGCAGAGCCATAGGCTATATGGCTCTGCATACGTATAGCTAGGGTTTGTACATGTACGCACGTGTACATGGTAGTTTGATTACAGTTAGCCTAGGTACGGTACGAATGATAGATGCATGGGCATGTGAAACTCACACTTGTACTCAGACCACTGTAAGTAACTGCATCAGGGACCCCATATACATTACTATCAATTGCGCAAGGAAGTTTCTCACTACTTTGTCCATCAGTCGTTAGAGAACTCTTTTAAGAAAATATAAATTATTAAACGTTTGGATTTCCCTCTAGTCATTCTTTGCTTCTTAAAGAAACAGCAAACATCTTGTGATATTCTTCCTAAGAAGTATGTGTGCCTTAAACCCCTCCCCCAAGCCAGCGCATCACCAAGGGAGAAATAAGAGGTGAACCCACGTCTAGCCCCTTGGAACTTTGGAGCATTGCACGCACATGGGGCTTACAATCCACAGGCAGACAGGTACCAACCGCCCATTATTGCTGGTTTCCGACAGGCTTTTTTGATACCAGATTTTCGTATGAATAGTGTTTCCACTGCCCTTTATTCATACGAAAATTTTAGTAAGAATAGTGCTTCCACTGCCTTTTATTCATGTATGAAATTTTTCGTATGAATAGTGCTTCCACTGCCTTTTATTCATACGAAAATTTTTGTAAGAATAGTGCTTCCCCTGCCTTTTATTCATGTACCAAAATTTTTGAATGAATAGGCCCCACCTTACAAATTAGGCCCTAGTTAGTGTTCACTGAAGGTCCAGCTTAGACTTAAGTAGGCCATTAATGCACTTTAGGAAGTTCAGGAGCAAGTTTCCTGTGCTTTTAACTTCTTTGGCAGCAGTCACTCTCCATCAAGGAAATTTGGGAGTAGCCTAGTCCTCAGTAAAGGAACATGTATAGCCTGTCGACGATAGCTCCCTATACAAGGACCTTACTACGGCTAAATGAGAACCCAGGGTTCTCAACGAGCATGGTGCTGGTTGGAATTGATTTTCTTCTTACAGCAAAACTGTTTTTTATCTCTTTAAACCTCTGAAAAGTTCTGAAAATTTGAAAAAAATCATCAACTTTGCCACTTCATTTAAATTTACTATAGCATTAGAAATATAAGTTGATATCAGAATGCTGTGTGCGTACTGTAACATTGTGACATCCCTCAGAACATTTGAGTACTGTAGTTCTTGCTTTCACTACCCTTTATTCATGTATGAAAATTTTCGAATGAATAGGCCTCACCTTACTAATTAGGCCATAGTTAGTGTTCACTGAAGGCCCAGCTTATGACTTAAGTAGGCCATTAATGCACTTTAGAAAGTTCAGGAGTAAGTTTCCTGTGCTTCTAACATCTTTGGCAGCAGTGACTCTCCATCAAGGAAATTTGGGAGTAGCCTAGGCCAAGCCAGTCCTCAGTAAAGGAACATGTATAGCCGGTCGGCAGTAGCTCCTTACACAAGGTCCTTACTACGGCTATATGAATACCCAGGGTCTTCAACCAGCATGGTGGAAAAGGAAGTCAATTTTAACCATAAGAGAGCAGATCCCCCCACTTTTTTCATAAGGTGTTGTAAGGACTGTGTATAGTGAGCTCTGGGCAAATGGCACACAGTTCTTTACTGTGGACTAGGCCTAGCCTAGCTGCCAATTTTAACATCCCTTTGAGAAAATCAAGGTCACTGTGGACAAAGGTTCTCTGGTGGGTTGACAATTAAATTTCTCTTTGATCACAAACAGGCTG
Organism: Holothuria glaberrima; assembly: GCA_009936505.3. Classification (NCBI taxonomy): domain Eukaryota; kingdom Metazoa; phylum Echinodermata; class Holothuroidea; order Aspidochirotida; family Holothuriidae; genus Holothuria; species Holothuria glaberrima. The sequence goes on along the minus strand of WURT03023208.1, from coordinate 4,000 downwards.
TTGTCGTAAATGGAACCTGGTCTTCATCGGAGGACGTTATTTCTGCCATACGCCAGGTCTGTCTCGGGACAGATTCTCTTTCTGGCACATATTAATGATATTGTTAACATCTTTACTTCTGAGGTCGGGCCTTTAGGTGATGATTGTGTCTGTTATCATACTATTGGGACTAATGAGGAATGTCGTATACTTCAGGATGATATTGAGCACTTAGGACATTGGGCTTTTACATGGGCATGTGTTTTCAACCTACAAAATGTAGTAAGCTACTATTACTTCACCTGGTGGTTTAAATTTTGTCATCACTGTCGACACTGTGTAATTTGAGAATGTTTCAAATATCAGTTTTAAAAAAAAATCTGATCTGGTTTCAGGCTTACAAAATTAGTTTTAAGCCAATTCCAAAAATGGTAGCCTGTTTTTTTCTTCTTTGTTAACCATTAATTTTTTCTATTTTATGACAAGGTATGTTGCTTTGTGATAGCATGGTAGCCCCAAAATTGATGCACCAAAGCATTTCAAAGCCGACATTTTTATAAAATAAATCTGAACACTCTCCTGTTTGCCTTTTCCAGATGTGTAGTGCCTTATGGCTGCATTGCTACCCATATCATAGACTTCATAGTTCTTCTACCCTGATCCAGAAATTAGTAAAAGAAAGCTTGATTTGACTCAAAGTGTCTTTGTTGTCAGTCTCTTAACGTTACTGAAAGTGACGCATTTTCCGTTTGTAGTGTGCAACCATTTTCATTGACTTTGTACTGTTACATACAGATGTCTAGGTAGCAAGCTGTATGGCTTAGTCCTTGTCTAGTCAGTCGCATGTCTCCGATGTTAGGGAAGCCTTTTGTAGTAAAGGTACTGAGCAACAGAGTCTGCCATGCGAGGAAGGGGCTTAGTTGCCTCGCATACAATATCATGCAAAACTTGTTTAACTTGTTGACCTAATAACCTGCCTAAGAAAGACAAAAAGTTTGGTGAAGTTACAAACAGAGTATAATAACCTTATAACCTAGGATATGCACTTTCATCACACTACACATGCATAAGTAGGTCAGATGAAGTAGTACTTTGGGACAGTGCACACTGGGGTGAGGTAATTTTTGTTGTTTTTAGAGTATTTTTTCCAGATGTTAAAATTACAAGGATGGGATGCAGTTATGGAAAGCTTAAAAAATAATCATATTTAGGTATACATGTACCTGAAATGGATTCATTATGGCCGAAAAACAAAATACCTGATAGGTTCAAAATGTTAGGCTTGCTACAGTAACGTTGCTACAGTGATAGCTAGTAATTTTTGAAGTTGCCCCAATTGGTGCTGTTACTACAGTATGTAGTCAATTTGTAGAAAACCAGTGACTGCACTCCAAATTTTTCATCAAGTTCATGACAAAGAAAACCTAACAATGCCATAGTATGCAAAATTTGAAAACAGAAGTCACTGTGTCCTCTCTATTTTTTAATTCACAGTAATTCAGTTCTTATGCCTAGTGTTTGGTAAGGTGAGAGTTTGTCCAGCCTGAAGTTGCAAGATCACTGTTCTTCTATAACTACTTCACTGCCGCTGTACAGTTTTGCTACTTGTCCTTGCCAGCCTAAAGTAAACTCAAATCTACAGCCTGTGGATGCCAAGGGAGCAGGGCATCTTCATTGTAGCTGCTGGTGTGGGGAGTAATTTAGTTACATCTCTATCAACACCCATGGTCATTTGTGCAGAGACTCTACTTCCAGAAGAACAAGAGAGTATTTCACTTGTCTACAATGTTTTGAGACTGTTCAAAGATTACCAGGCTGACTTGATGCAAAGAAAATGTTGTCAGCACAAGAAGCACATCGAATTGTAAAAAGTGTTCATTTCCCAGGTATGTAGCAAACTTCTCAAAAATCTTTTGCCATCATTACACAAAAAGTTCAAGGCCATCAAGGGATCTGTAAAAGTTGTGTTGCATTCTATTTTTACATCAAGACAGAAACTGAAAGAGTAGCCTACAGAAGAACAGATGAGAGTGCAAATGTTGCTTTCCACCTCCCTCTCTTTTCCTTCACCCAGTATCCCTACCTTTCCTAGGGTGCAGTGCATTGTGTAATTTTTTTTTTTTTCGGTGTAGTTTTCGTTTCATGACTTGATAAATTATTTGGTCTTTGCAAGATATGGAAAGACCACATTTACAAATTAGTCTCTCGTCCCCCAGAACTGTTACCTCTTACATGTACGTAGTGAATTTACCACACAAAAAGCCATAAATAATAAGCATCTAGACTTATAAGAAAACAGATGCTCGATGTTTAATGTGATTTTGTTTTCCTCATCTCAGTATTTGTGTGGTAACCCATTTCTTCCTCAGAGTTGCCAGAGACTGAAAATAGAAATTAGCCCAAGGTGATACTTAGGAACCCATGACTTGATTTTCATTGAACTAAAAGTCTTACAAATGCCAGTCAAGCCATTTGATTTTAAAAGGCACATATGTATCAGACTATCAGGGCTAAAAGCTGAATCTAAATCTGTAATGGATTACTGGTTAGTCATGAGTACTGTCATTAAATACAGCATTGTAAAATGACCAGTCTCACCATTTTGGCCGGTTCAGATTGTTAAATAATGCACTAAACAAAGGCTTCTGAGAGTACATGTTGGAGCTTATAACAACATTTTCACAAGTTAACTGTATTCATGTATGATGGTGGACAAAACACAGTATAACCAGTATGCATGATATTGTGAGTAATGACATAGTATTTAAAGGGAAAATGCAGTCACCCCAATCAGAATTGGTATACCGGTCATCATCTTTCACAAATGGCTTGTTTTGATGGTATGACAATATCTTTGTTACTGAATTGTTAAATTCATAAAAAACTTTTTCTCTACCTTTTATTTGAAATACTTGTGTTAAAAAACATCTTCAAAGGTACTTTTTAGGCAAATAAGAGATTTTCATGAGTTTGCTGATTTTTCAAGCATTTTTTTGGCAACTGCCTATTGCCTATAACTTATTAAATATTTAATACTGTAATTTAGTATTTACTCCCACCTCATAACTTCAGCCTTCATATAACAGACCTTCATATTCCAAGTGCAGGTAATTTATTTTTTTTTTGTCAATTTTCAAGGAGAGGAAAGTTTAGTTCGCAATGAAAAGATATGCCAGGCTTCCAAGAAATCCAGAAGAGATTTGATAATACATCATGGAAAGACAGAGGAGCAAAGAATTGCTGCAGCTGTTGAAATACAGAGAATATGGAGGGGTTTCTGGACAAGGTAAATAGAAAAATTAAAGCCTTGATCAAATTAAGGTGATGTCATCTTTACAATTCTTTCTGCATAGTTGTTATTACCATTGTTGTCACAATCATCTTTATATATGAATTTGGATAACTACCATTTGCTCTGTGGTTGAGTGTACTGCCTTGCATTTGAGATGTCACCATATCAAATCCAACTGAAATACCAAATGGAAATCTTGTGGTGGCTCAGTGTATTGCTTGTTTGGCATAGCCCTCTGCAGTGATGCTGAGGTTTTTTGTTTTTGCCATTGGTGACATTAGCTATGTCAAGAAGTGTGGGACCAATTAGGAGGTAGGTCCCTTACCAAAATGATACAAAACTTAGTAAATCCATTAAGTTAGTTTGACTTTGTTTCAGATTTTCCTTTTCTAGGCAAGTCAACAGTGTTCAAAATCTAAATGCAATCATCTTTGCAGAAAATGGAAATGGAAGAAAGGCATGAAGGTGTGGAAGTGAGGTAGAATTGTTAGGAGATTAATAGTATTTGAAATTAGAGGGGGTCATTGGTTGAGGGTGTTGACTGGATAACTTTCTCCGGGTTACCGCCTGGATGATTCCCATCCCATACAATATCCACCTAGACCCAGACAGTGACAACTTCCGCCACTATGAGTTTGGAATTTACATGTGGTAGGAGTTGTCTGTGGAGAAAATTGTCCAAGTGGGAATTGCCTGGGATGGGAATGGTAGGGGTCAAATTATTTCTGA
>WURT03023197.1:0-15704 GCA_009936505.3 Holothuria glaberrima | reverse complement strand
GGCGCTATTTGAAAACATCCACATTTGGCCCAGCAACGTCAGACTGGTATATACCAGAACTGTTCTAAGAATAGAAACCGGCCACACATTTTAAATGAAGAAATGCCCCCATAATACTCCCTTAGAAAGTGGTGGAAAATGGTGCAGAGTACCGGTTGGGTAAATTGTAACGACTCTGTTTTTCGGCGTGTTTTGCACAGGGTTAGGTATGTAGTGTTATTTATTTATTTATTTTTTTTTTTTGAAAATGCAAAATAATTCCCCCCCCCCAAAAAAAACAATGGCGCTATTTGTAAACATCCACATTTGGCACAACAACGTCAGTATATACCAGAACTGTTCTAAGAATAGAAACCGCCCACACATTTTAAATGAAGGAATGTCCCCATAATACTCCCTTTGAAAGGTCATGAGGTCACATTGTCCACATCTAGAACAAGACAACCATTTCTTCAAGTTAGACCACACCGTATTTCGATAAAACCATCCGTCTAAGAAGAGATCTTGGGAGAAGCTAAGATTCGTAGTTTTGTGTCGGTGACATTAGTTGCTGGTGCCCGCAACTAAAAAGTGATAATAAACCTGAACAGTTATCTACGCTTTTTGTTAATGACATTGAATGCGCTCTAAATTGATGATCACAAGTATCACAATTTGGTCATTAAGCCCAATCTAGGCCTAACAGAGCGCGTATCAAAATGGATGAAATCATGTCAGACTAAGTGGCCCAAATCTTTTTTGAAAAGTGTATGGCTGGGGAGAAGGTGGTTTGGAGTGACTTCATCTGAGCGGAACGTCATTTTCTGTTAGCTCGTATGGCGTAACAAGAATTTATTTTGCCAAAGAAAACCTCCTAGATTGACTTGTGTGGCAAGTTACTAGGCTGTAAAAGTTGTATCTCCATATCGTATTCTTTATTCCGAAATATCATTATTTAGAAATGCACAGTTCAAATTAGAAAAGGCATATAAGAGGAAAGCAACTGCCCCCCCCCCCTTCCCGAGGTTTCCAAATCGTAAATGAAAGCTGGCCTAAAAATACTGAAATGCTGAAAAATTTACTGTCCAAAGTTTTATTTCAATTTTCAAGGCCCTCAAAACCCCGCCGTGGATGCATTCTTATGCGGGTTTCTTCTCCTGACGAATGAACCATCTTCCTACTGAAAGATACATGGCTTGAATTCACCAGCGTGTACGCTGGCTAAAGATTAAAAATAGCCATGGCTCTTTATAAGCTAAACTCAGTGAGCTGGTAAAGAAACTTTTAATTGAGAGGGCATGAGCAGTGGCCGCAAACTTATTTTGAGACAAGAGCTAAATTTCACAAATGACCTCTTACTTCACTTCAAGTATCTTTCTTGATATGTTAGAACATAAGTATTGTATACTCAAGATAAACCAATGGGTTACTCTATACGTGAATTTCAAAACTCAGTGAGAAACATAATGTAACATGATCCTTGAAAGCCATTCATCAACTAGGATACTCGGCTACACTCCTTCAAATTGGGGTGACTGCATTTTCCCTTTAAATCAAATCTAACCAGAGGCGTAGCCAGCTTTCCCTGTCGGGGGGGGGGCAAGGACAATTTTCTTCCGATTTTGACATTTTGTCCCGTACTTCCCGGAACCCCAGTTTTGGGTTCGCAGTGTTGGCGTATTCAGTGGCGCCTCCAGGATCTGGTGACTGGGGGTGCCACAGATGACGTCGTAATATCACCTGAGTCCCCTAAGTCTGCCTAAATTGTTCTTCTTTTTACGCGCTCTGCGATTTTATGCAGCGGAAGGGGATCCTTCCATTGTCACTACATAAAGCTGCCGTCCTGGGAAAGGGTCTAAGGACCCCGTCCCCTTTGAGAAATGTTTAGTTAATTTAAGTTGCTTAGATGCAAAATGGTGCCATCTTTGGGATATTTTTGGAACTGAGAAGTGTCGATAATTTAGTGAATTCTAATTTTTGGTTAGGTAGAAGAGGAGAGTATGTTGTCTAAGAGAAGGGTATGTTGTCAACAAACCTGAACCCCCCCCCCCGTGGCTACTTTACTGCCTTCTATTTGGGGGAAGTTTTTACCCAAAAATACGTGCGTGGAGTCCACAAAAACATTCTTGGACTAAAAGAATTTTCCTTTGCTTCATTGCGCATTGTAAAAGGGCATCTAAGGCTGGCAGACACCATACCTCCGGGAAGTTCTGGATCAATTATATAGAATAGGGCACTGACATGATTCTTACTACCTGATATCCAGATGGTACTATAGAAAGTACAGAGTATTACGCCTAGCACTTTACAACCATCTTATTTTTTACCAATCTGGAACAAAAATCCAGACGAACAGAGTAATGGGGAATGGGAGTGAGGGAGTATAGGTGCAGGGAGGTGATATAAGACCTCTCTGATAGGTATAGCTATAGGCCTCAGGGGTGAAAGACTTACAAGCGCATTTCAGAATGAATGCTTTTTCGTTGCAAGCGTATTAACAATCACCATCTATTACCGGCAATGGCTTTGCACAAAGCACTAGTTAAAAATTTTGAAAATGCGTAACGGAAAATACGTATTTTCAATCTTCCACATAATGCTACAAATTAGATTGAAAGATCCCATATTTATGTGAAGCCCCTACAGAGGTTGGGGATGTACCTCTGTTTTTCGGAAAAGTGTTTGTGATCAGAATAGATCCATGTATGATTTCCTTAACAATGGTCATTAGGTGGAGTACAAACCTTGACGAATGCGCGCAAAGCGCGTAGAAATTTTTCATTAAGGAAGATTCCCTTGACAAAACCTGCATTCAGGCTCTGCATCGAGACACTTTTATTTCCCAACAAACCTATAAGCCAATTAAAAAGCCGGTATTTTACCTGGAAAATTTTTAAACAGCTTCTAACTCTTGCTGCTGTACTTCTCCGAGAGTTGCTATCGGAAAATATTGATAATAAGAGCAATATTGAGGTAAGGTTTGGATCGCGCGAAAATTTTTATCGTTTATGAAGGATTTGAAAAAAAATTCTGATAGTTTCAGAACCATTTGCGATAGAAAATAATTACAGCAGATCTATAACCTGATCGCGAAAACCCACCTCACCCTACCCCTACATACATCTACAGCTTAAACACCTTTTGGGATCATTTTAAAATTTTCAGAATTTTTTTTTTAGAAATCGATTGGGCGTGCCCCCATGCCCCCGTGCCGGTGCCAATGGGCGTATTCGGGAGAGGCCCGGTACTAAAAGTGGTTGCCTCAGGGTTTTTTATTTTGCTTCCCCTTTTCTATTCCTACTTCTTTTTTCCTTCTCTTCCCTCTTATTTTCCTCTTTCTCTCCTCCTTTTACCTTTTGTTCTCCTTTCTCTTTCCGATTTTCCCTCTCGATTTTTTTCGGGGGGGGGCACACTGCCCACTGGCTACGCCACTCAATCTAACGTTTCTTCTAGAAATCTAAACTTGTTTCTAAAGCGTAAAATCTAAAAGTAAATTGTTTAGACGCAACTTTTTTCGGTCTAACATGTGTCATTTTCCCCTGTCTGGGAGACATTTCCACTGAACATTTTCTTGCAGGCCTACGCTACGGCTACGCGCCAACCGACGGTGGATCCCCGAGTGGCATACTTAGAGCGCTACGGAGAAGCCCGCACCGGATACCAGCCTAGTATGGATGCCATGTCACAGCCGAAAAATTCAGTAAGTAAAATTTTAGATTATATTATCAGCCCAAATCTTTACCAAAGATAACACAATTTTGGGTATAAGAAACTTAAGAAACATTTTTGAAAGAAAATATGTGTCATCCTTCCCCGAGGCAACATCTCCTTCAATAATTACATTCTACCAAAACAGAAGAAATAACCAAAAAAAGAGGATTCCTAAACATTAAATCAACTCAACGATTTACGAAGCTTTGTCAAAGATAGCACCATTTTGCATTCAAGCCACCTCACAAGAAAAAAAAATCAAAGAGTATAGCGTGTCATACATAGACTGTCATCTCCTTCTCTAAGAGAGCACCACTAAACTTAACGCCCAGCCAAAATAAGAAGAGTATCGCTACATAATAACAATGTGTAAAGGTATAATCAGTTCAAGACTTTGCAAACGATAGCACAATTTTGTACATAAGCCAGTCCTTACATGTACCCTCCCCTCAGCACCCTCCCCTCAGCACCCTCCCCCAGGATAGCACTCATGCACAGGTGAAAAAAAGGAAGGGTCCTTCCGGGTGTCAACTATCTATAGGGATGCCACTTGGTGATCTGCTTAGCTAGTGTCATGAACTACCCTCTAGGGATTTCGCCCAGGCTACGGCCCTAATGTTTCTATCAAAGGGCTATTGTCTCCTAAGATTTCATAACTTTTTTCAACTAGCCTGCCACCCCCCCCCCACCACCACCACTGGATTACATACGTCAAACTATATGGCCCGTCGATTTGACTGCTGTGAGCATGTGAGTGGGTGGGTGGGGGTTATTGGCATATGGTATACTATGTGCACGCAGGGATGTAGCAGAGGGATTGGTGACGACATGTAGGAGCAAAATTAAAGGTGGGTTTGAAGCCAGAGAATTCCAACTGCCGTAGTCTATAGAGGTCAATCGATAGACTTAAATTTAACCAAGATGTAGCCAGACACCTCACTTCTAGCGCCACCTCTTTTGCTCTCAAAACTGATGTGTTGACAGGTTGTCGGCAAAATTGTTTTGTTGGCTAATTTGTATCCTAAATGCGCCCTCTTCACAAGCGTTCGGTACTAGTCACCCTTAGGAGCGGAAACGGTTGCAGAAATGAGGCACATTTCAAAGAAAGACGCTCTCTCACGTAAAGAGTACCGAAGATATGTATGGGAGCAGGGCAGGGCCGGTAGGGTAGTGAACATTTACAAAAAGGACGATATACTCCGATTCAAATTTAATGAGCAGAGCAATGAACGAAAGAAAATTTTGACAGTGTGCAACAATTTTTAAAAAGAATTATTAAAAGATCGACCGTGTAAAATAACAACCACCTTACCTCCAGCCACAGCTTTCCCGCCTACACCGAGGTAAGAAAGAATACAAAAACAGTACCATTTTCGGCATACATAGCCTACAGTCAGGGGCGTCGCTAGAGGGTGTGGGGGTGGGTGTGATACCCCCCATCCACCCAACCCTGCACTAGTCGGAAAAATGGAGGGAAGAGGGAAGTTCAAACGAAGGAAACTTAGAGGGAAGAAGAAAGAGAAAAAAGAGAAAAAATGGTAAAGAGAAGAGGGAGAGAGAAAGACCGAGCAAACAGAGAAAAGAATGGGGAAGGAGGGGCAAAGAGGGGCAAGAGAAAGAGGTTGGTGCAGACGTAACACAGGATATTGGAATGCATTTGTAGACTACTTATATCACAACATTTTCAAAAAAGCCCGTTAGCAACACTTTTTGAAACTTAAAACATTCTGTCGGCAAAATAAGCTAAATAGGGCTTTTCAGTATCATTGTATACTAAAAGACTTCATCGTTCACGGTAATGTGGTATTCTAGCATTGAGTCGGTAAATTCTGTTTCAGTCGGCAAAGTGAAGGAAACATGAGGAAAAAAAGACGAAAATAAGTGAAAGAAAGGGGACAATGTCTTTTAATAGGAACCCAAAATTAATTTTCGACCCGCTACGCGCACTGTACTCCAGCTTTTTTCAATAGTTCCATTCCATAAAGCTAAATAGCATAGGTCCTACCAACCTTACCAAGAAACATGTAGGCAGGGTACACAGGTTATGCAGAGGTCGTAAATTTCATCTAATACGGTATCGTAAAGCCTAGTTGCTGATCTCTAGTGTGTGTCATGCGGTACGGTTAGTTGGTGAACGACTCAGGGAGCAAAGTTTGGCTATTTCACTCAAATAAACACTATCGGTGCGCAACTCGGCTCTTGATGTATTAAGTGATACTATGCAAAATATGCCCTGCAATGGCATGGGATAGACTCCTTCATATCCCCTTCTCAACACCCCCTCGACATAGGAGCTGCCGGAACTTGGGGTCGCTGACATAATGTTCCGGCCCCCTACCCGGAAAGTTTTGTCACCACCCATGGTCAGATGGTCGGTTTACTTATTCTGGCTTTCAAAAATGGTTCCGTTACTGATAGCTTAAATTAATATAGTACAAACCCTTTCTATGTGGCCAGTGAGCCACAACTGGAAAAAAGAACGTGGCCTGGTCGCCGGCCGACTTAAACCAATTTGTTAGAAACTGAGCCGTAAAACCTCATCTAACTCTAACTCCATCTTTTCAAGTTACTTAATAAGTAGGATATATCGATTTATGTAAATGCCAGGAATTTCATCTCATTTTGCTAAACTAAGTTAATGTTCTCTTGTGTCTGTCGTGCGGTACGGCTAGTGAATCGAGGAGGGAAGTACAATGTAGATTGTGCCCGATAGAGCCCAAATGCCCGGAAATTGACCTATATAAGCTTTAAATATAAGTACAGATTCGTGTTGGTGTAGGCTTAGGGTCGTCGAGTGGCAGAGTGGTCTATTCCAGCTGCTGTGCACCAATGTTTCACATGTGCATGGGTCCAAATTAATGTACGTGGGTTTTCTCCGGGTACTCCGGCTTTCCTCCCACTTGACATTTGGCTTGCCTCTAAAATCGGTTGCCCAGCCGACCAAGTCTGTTGCGCACCGGACTGAAGCGCCCCCGGGTGGACCATTTAACATGCCAATGTTCTTTAGTGTAGGCTTATCCGAAAATTTTGGCGCGCTTAGCAGTTTCACAGTTTATGTTCCGGAAAAAAATTACATCAGGGCGGAACTATTTTCCTCCGGTATATACTAGTTTTATGCAATATATGCCCCACAACGGCATGGTAAAAAGGTTTTCTTCAAATCTTCCCTCACCAAATCCTCGACGAAATCGGGGCTGTCGGGTCTCTGTCCCCCTTCCCGTTAGTCTTGCTCAAGACCGTAGTATTAGTTGTACACAGTACCACGTTCATCGGGACTTACTGTGAAGACGCCCTCTACACGTCCTGAAATTTCTGTTCTATACTACGTTAGTACTGAACGAAATACTGGAGTACGCACAGTCTAGTTGATAAGCGCCCTCATTCTGAAATAAAAACACGAGAAGCGGAAATTTTACTAACGTCTTGACCAAGACTACCTTCCCGTCGGAGAGACTTCCCTCTGTCGGGCAAATCCTGGCGCCACCCCTGCTGGACCACTACCGGTTGGACTGACGATTCTCTCTAACCGCATCACTTATCAACACTTCCAGTCGGCATTTTCTTCTCCTCAGTCGGCAAATACGGCACCACACCCCAATGAAAAAAGCCCTGGCGACGCCCCTGCCTACAGTAACACCACATGACCAATAAAAATGAACAATCCCGCACTGCCATTCAGACCCAGCACAGGGCCTTAATCATTACACACAACAGCATTTTATTAAAGGCAGTGTAAAAATTGATTATTTGTAAATTCCTGTTCTTAGTGTACACTTTCCATAGGGGGACTGTCACTTGGAGCTTGTGACTCGGACTCGGTCTTGGACTCGAATGCCAGTGACTCGGTCTCGGACTCGGAAGGTGGGGACTCGACTGCAGCACTGATTTTTACAAGTTTCACAGGTCTTTTCCATTTTTAAGGGTATTAGCATACATAATAGCCATCCCTCGTGTTAGGAAATGCTGAAAGTAATTTTAACATAACGGGGTTGCTTCAGGAAACTAATTATAATATACTTGGTGTCTTTCAGGTAAGTTTTGTCTTTTCATGATTTACAACAAGCAGTAACAACCTCCATGCTATTTCCCGTATTAAACGTAGTATCTGCTGAAAGCCATTTTCTGGAAAAATAACAAGAAATTCTTATGAATGAAAATTAGAGACCTTCCACAATACCTGCTAATGCCACAAGTGCGAGTGAGTGATCGGTAACTATAGGTATGCGTTATAAGGTAGCACACCCTCAATAAATCCTCCATTGACGTACACACTAATTGAAAGTGGCCACGAAAACCTTGTAGAAGTTTTTGTCAGGTACAAGCTATTCCTAACAAAAAAACTGAAAACTTGGCCATTCATGCAAATTTCACTTTACCATATCATGAGCATGAAGATTTTTGCTAGCGAAGCTCGAAGCTTCCGTACCCAAAGCCTTTTTACTCAGTCAAAGCCTAATATACGACCGCCAGCTTCTTAGCCGATAATTCCCCCAAAATGCTTCAAGCGACCCCATTTTGTAACCAGTGATACTTAATCTAGTCTACTTTTATATCAAATTGACAAAAGACCCCATCCTATTTGGTGACATATCACAAAAGTTATCCCAATGTCTCTTATTGGTGTTATTTCAAATATTAAGTTATGAAGGGAGGCGTGCTACCATAAAGTTTCCGTGCTGCAGTACTTTTTGATTGTCGAACAGCGCCACTAGTTGTACCAAGACGAAATAAAGCAAACTGAAATGAACAAACTTAAAGGAAAAATGTAGTCCCCCCAATTTGAGATAGTGTACCCCGGTAAACTAGTTTAAGAATGGCTCATATCAATCATGTAACAATATTTTTTCACTTTATCTTAAATTTATGCAGAATAACTCTTTGGTTTACCTTCAATATTCAATAATTTTATCAGGAAACATTACAAAAATACTTGTGAGAGGAATAATTATGAGGAGATCTGTAAGAATTAACAAATTTTTGAAAATAAACTTGGGGCGACTGCCTTCTCCTTTTACAGGAGACAAAATGAAATGAGGTAACCTAAGAAGAAACCAAACTTGAATGAGCCAACAAAATAACATGGTGAAAGGTTGAGGCAACCAAATCCATTTCCATTTGGGAGTTCCATATCCTGATGGCCTCCAAATGAAATTCCTTTTCCAGTACTCAATGATAATGAGGCTACATATACCAAGTTCCACTGAACTTCTTCCCCATACCAACGAGCAGGGCTTACATGATTGGCGGGTTATAGAACTAAGACGTTTTCTGCAACGTTTCTAATTGATTCCTTGCCGGAGGCAGGCAAGGTATTGCAATGGTGATGTCGTGTTTGTGTATAGGTGTGTGTATGTTTGTATGTGACACCTAGCTTGTAAACACGATGTCTCAAGATAGCAATGACGGTCACTTTTCATATTTGGTGTACTGTATAGATTTGTCATGTTGATAGGAACATCCCCACTATATTGTTTTGGTAAGTCAGAGGTCATTTTAGGTCACCAAAGGTAAAAAAACCCGAAAACCTTGTAAACACGATATCTCAAGATAGCAATGACTACACTTTTCATATTTGGTGTACAGATTTGTCATGAAGAAAGAACCCTATTGTCTTTGGTGGTGGTCAAAGGTTATCTGATATCACCGGAGGTTTAACTGCGAAAACCTTGTATATGGCTTGTAAACACAATATAATTTCTCAAGATAACAATTACAATTTTCATAACTGGTTAATAGATTTGCCATATTGAGAAGAAGAACCCTATTGTTTTGGTGGAGGTCAGAGGTCATTTGAGGTCACCGGAGGTCAACAACAGAAAACCTTGTTAACATGATATAGGAAGATGGGAATGACAGACGCTTTCCATGTTTTTATATAGATTTTTCATATTGAGAGGAGGGACCCTATTGTTTTTGGTGGGGGTCAAAAGTCATTTAAGGTCACAAGAGGTCAAAGACTGAAACTTTGTAATCATAACTTACAAGGGAGAAAACACAGACACCTGGCATACTTATAGTGTGGTCTCACGTACCCCGCGCTCGAGGTAACACCGTGTTACCCTGAGCGCGAGTAACGTGAGAACACGGGTTTACTCGGGGTCGGTGTTAAAATTTCGATCCACCTTCGAACGAGGGTTCTGCGGTTTTATACACCGTGTTTATGTAATCAGCCATAGATCACAGGTACGGAGCTGTATGAACTCCACTTCCTATCAGTATTGTACACACTAAAAAGACTGGTATTGTCACTGGCGTACGCAGAGGGGCATTGGGCCATGCCCCCCTCACGGATGCCATTTTGTATTCTAAAAATACGTAATTTTTTAACACAAATTTTACTTCAAAAGGTAGCATATGTGGCAAAAGATTGCATCTAAGGACACCTTATTTTTAAAAAAATTTCAAAGGGGAGGTGTCTCCCCATGGCCCCTCTCTGATGCCAATTTTTTTAGTTCCTAAAAATACGCAAATTTTGAAACACAACTTTTACTTCAGAAGGTAGCATGTGTGGCACCAGATTGCACCTAAGGACCCCTAATTTTTCAAAAAATTTTAATGGGGAGGGGTGTCCCCCTCCACTTAGACCCCTCCCCCAGGCCGGCGATCACTGATGTCGTGTTTCTTTTAGTTCCTACAAAAACGCAAATTTTGAACACACAAATCTTACTTCAATAAGGTAGCATATGTGGCACCAGATTGCATGTAAGGACACAAAAATTTTCAAGAGGAGGGGTATCCCACCGTGGACCTCCTCACTGAGTCCAATTTTATTTCAGTTCCTAAAAATACGTCAATTTTCTAAGACAAATTTTACTTCAAAAGGTAGCATATGTGGCACCAGATTGCATCTAAGGACACCTAATTTTTTCAAAAAAAATTCAAATAGGAGGGGACACCCCCTCACCTTAGACCCCTCCCCCAGGCCGGCGATCACACAACATACTGCATGGCCCCCCTTGAGAGAAATCCTGCGTACGACACTGGGTATTGTTTTAAATGAACTACCGCTAGTTGCTGCGTGGCGAAACTATTTGCCTTAGAAAAAGCAAATTATTCGAGATAGTTTTTTCATAAATTTTTCCCTAGGCCTACTTCTAAATGCAGGTCCATGGCCAGACACGGTATACAGAAAGGTCGAGGTAATTTCCAGGCCGGGCGAAATATGTTTAGAGACCGAATACTTGTATAAGTTTAGCCTTACTTCTACCAGTCTACGGTGTTTTCATTTCCGCTGTAGCTTGTAAATAATGATTTACCGAACAATTTGGAGACAAACAAGAGAAAATTCGCGAGAAACGTATTGACTTCCGTAACAACCCAATCAACTGAACCCGGGGTACATGAGAACACACACTGGAAATTACGGTGTTAACCTGCGGTTTTGCCTTGGTATAAACACGGGGTTACACCGCTTGAATCTGGGTACGTGAGACTTAGGTAAGTGAGTAGAACTCTATTGTTCTGGTTGAGGTCAAATGTCATTTGAGGTCACCGGGATCAAACTCTGAGAACCTTCTTAAATACGATTTCTCAAGGTAAGAAGCTTGGATAGATTTCATACTTATGGTCCGAGGAAGAAACCTTTTGTTTTGTTGGAGATCAAAGGTCCTCTGAGGTCAACGGATGTCAAAAAGCAAAATTACCCAAGAATTTCCAAGATCGTACCATGGTGTCACCGAGGTCAAATAGCAAGATATCACAAGAATTTCCAAGATACCCTTACAAAAATGGTGTGTCAACCTGTGTCTGTCGATCACCACGCGTGATTACACATGAAAAATAAAAGAAGTCAAGCGTGTTCTTGGGTGGCAAATCTGTGTATTTGGAACCCTCTAAGCACAGGTTTGACACAATTTTGACACGGATTGACACACCTTCCCAGTTTAATTTCTAGCCACGTTTTAGCTCAGAATTCATTCTTTGTCAACATTTGGTTTTAATTGCCACACATTTTGCATGGTAAACTTGCGTCAAACCTGTGGCAAAGTGTGGCCAACTTGTGTCAATGTCTAGGAAAACAGGTTTCCACGAAAAATACCTGTGATTACCCATGGCAGTCACATGTGAAAACCTGAGGATTTGGAACTAATTGGCGCACTTTTTTTGTAAGAGTAGTCATTTGCGGTCACCAGAGGTCAAAAAGCAAAACTCTTCACCAATTCCCAAGATCGTCATCTGGGATAACCAGAGGTAAAGAAGCAAAATTTCCCAAGAATTTTTAAGATCGTCTTCTGGGGTCTCCATGGGTCAAAGGTGACCTGAGGTCAACAGAGGAAAAATTGCAAAAACCTAAAATACTTGGTGTCTATTTACATAACATTACACAAAAGACAGGTCAAAGGTTATCTGAGAAAATCTCAACATTTTCTATGGCAAGGAATCACGGGGCGATTTGGCTTTCTGGTTTTTTGTTTGATCATAAGCCAAGAGGTGAATATGTCTAAGAGAAGGGGATGACACTATATAATCTTTGAGAAATTTCTGTCTTTTGTGAGGTGGCTTGAATGCAAAATAGTGCTATCTTTGATCAAGCTTCGTGAAGCACTGGATTGTTTACATGTTTAGCAATCTTCATTATTTCGTGATTTTTTTTTTTAATTTGAGGTTTGCTATTTGAAAAGGATGTTGCCTCAGGGGAGGGATGACACCTCTACAGTTCGCTTTGAGAAAATGTTCTTGTTATAAGTTTTTCTAGATCCGAAAGGGTGTTATATTTGGTACAGCTTTGGACTGAAAACATGGTCTGAAATTTGAAATATTTACTAAATTTCGAGTCGGCTGTGGCTTGGCACCCCTATAAGGCTGGTATTCTGTGCAGGCTTCTCAATGGCGCTCTTAGTATGCCATTAGGGAGCCAGCATCGGTTGACACGCAGTCGTTGTGCAGACCTTGCAAGAAAATTCTCCCAGATGGATGAGGGGGGATGACACATTATGGAGTAGTTACACCTAAATTAATTCAGTTTTAGATTTCATGTTTTAGAAACAAATTTAGATTTCAAGAAAAAAGTTAGATTCCATTTAAATGAAAAAATACAGCCACCGCAATTTGAATTAGTGTACCCGGGTATCCTACTCCATCAATGGCTTTTGAGAATCATGTTACAATATGTTTGTCACTGATAGGGGCGTAGCGAAGGTGTTATCTGGGGGGTGTAAAGATTGTTTTGCTGACAGATCTGTTAATGCGTAGCGCGAAAACGAACGCGAGACCCGAGCTTTAGCGGGTGGGGTCCAGGGTCACGCCTTAGGCCCCTGGTGGGGTCCAGGGGGGAAAGCCCCGGTGAGGGCTCAGGGGGTCATGCCCCCGGAAGCTCTGAGGTTTCAGAATATATCTGGGTGAAAAATTAAGTCTCAGGATGGATATATTTTGGTTCATAATGCATCGTCAAATGCAAAGATTCCCCATAATTTTAATGTATTAGGCTATCCTCTCGTGAGGCCACTATACTTTTAAGCGGTTGGGGACCAGGGGCCCGCCTCAAGGCCCCGGGTGGGGGCCAGGGGCGAAGCCCCCGGAAGCCCTGAGGTTTTAGCATTTCTCTGGGTGAAAAATTAAGTCTCAGGATGGATTTATTCATAATGCATCGTCAAATGCAAAGATTCCCAACAATTTTAATGCATTAGGCTATTCCTCTCTTCAGATCACTATACTTCTAAGCGGTTGGGGTTCAGGTGCCCGCCTTACCCTATCTTTGGGCAAAAGAATGATTCTCAGGATCGGTATACTGTGGTTCATAATACATCATCCCATGCAAAGATTACCTAATAACTTTATTGTGCGAGACTATTCCTCCCGTCATGCCACTATACTTCAGGAGCTGAATCTGACGTTCAGCATTTGAACACAAGACCGTCAGGCGTTCAAATATGGCAAGTGTTCAAATAGGCGTCCGGCTTTCAAAAATGGAGAAAAAATGTTCAGAATCTTAACACTAGCGTTCAAAATATGCTTTGAACGCCAGATGCGTTCTGTATGATCTGTTACACATTGATCTTCAAAAGTTGAACGCCTGAGTTCGCAGTGAAGGGAAGACTCGCGTGGCATACGCATTATTTTTCCCCTTTTTTGCAAAATGTGTCTGAAGCATAGGCATAGGAAGCTGTTCGAGACTGAGGAGCTGAACGTAGTTTCGGATCGACGTCCTGGGGAGGGGGTTCCCCCTCCCCTCTGGAAAATTTTTTAATATTTGAGGGTCCTTAAATGCAATTTGGTGCATCGTTTTGGACAAATTTTAAGTCAAATTAATGCAAATTTTTGACATTTCTTTCTTACTTGGATCTAGCGGGGCGGAAGCATAGTTCCAGCCCCCACTTCCTACGCCTATGGTTTGAAGTCAAGGTTAGGGTTTAGAAAACGGGCTAAGGGTAAGCGGATGCTGCTGATCCCATGGTGATGATAAAAGTGAGGAATAATGCCCAGAAAGTGTTTTTTTTTCAAGAATGTCATATGACCCGAAATAGCGCCCCTAAACAGAAGCCTTTAATTCCCTTTCTTTTCCCGAGTTGCCGACGGACTCGGTCACTCGTCCAATTACACCGACGGCCGTTGATGCGGCCGTCACATGCATGATTAATTTGCCGACAGTCCTTCAACTTGAATGGGCCAATTAGATGAAGAGCCGAAATAGTCGGGTAGATTTGTGACAAAATGTAGCTCAACCTCAAAAAAATTCCTACAAGTAAGATTTAAATAGTTTTTGGTAGATTTGGGCGTGGGGAACAACATATCAAAAATCCACCAAAATCGGTTCACGAGATATTTATTTAAATGGGTCATTTCCAAAATGTCCGTTTTTGCGTCATTGTAATGGTAAATATATATCTAAAATGGCAATTTTTCTGATTGAAGTAAGTTCTGCTCTACTCAAATTTTGTTTGACATGATTGTATTATGATTTAATTGACCAAGACTACGACTGTATACATGTAGTTTTCATAATTCACCTATGATCTTACACTTACGTCACAAAACCGCCCAAAGGACTGTTCTTTGCCTACAATAGAATACATGAAATATAAAAAAACGTTTTCTTGGTTTTTAGCTCATACCAGCATGCTGATGTGAGCTGATGTGATCACAAGGCGTCATTCTAGCTATCTGACCACAATTGTTCAAAATGATTCTACTCCCACATGCTTCCATGGATTTGTTTGAAACTTGGACACAATGTTTCTTGGGTAGTGAATAATTTTAGGTTTTCAGAAATTTTGGGTCCAAGGTCCCATGTGGGCCATATGGCCCATTTTACGAATTTCTTCAAAATTCTCCTCCTACAGATTCTCTTGAACAATGTTGATGGTTTTTCAATAATGATACTCTGTTAGTGGTACCTTCAGGGTGTTCAGAAATTTTAGGTCCATGGCCCAAGATGGACCCTAGGGTCCATTTTGTGAAATATTGAAAAATGCTTAACCTTTTTTCCAATCAATGTTAAACAGAGTTGACAGCCTGTCAAAGTGATGCTTGGTTAGTGATTAGGAGCGGGATTCACTAACATTTGAGTAAGTTTTTTCGTTAAAATCCTTACGAACTATGTAAGAACTCTCTTAAGTGGTATTCACGTAAAGATACACTGCTTAACTACAATAAATGCACAGGAGCCAATCGTGTGAGTAGTTCCAGTTTGTGCTGCCACATTTTAAGCCAAACACATTGTCGATAATCATTAAAATGACACGCACTGCTCTCTGTGGTAACATGCAGGGACCAACATGGTGCAGCAGCTCCTTGGTACAGCGTGCCTTTGTATGTGTTGCCGCGGCTTTTTGTACTTGCGACAACTCTGAAGCAAGCATAAGATTATGCAAAATAATACCAGCTAAGAAAGATGCCTTTTGTAAGTCACACTTGGGGTCAAAAGTCATTTGAGGTCATTTAACCTCACGCATTTCTAACCACGAAATAACTTACAAATAAGTTTGTAAGTATAAACTGTCATGTTTGGCATCAAACTAAGGCTACTACCACGTAGAATCAAATTGCAAGTAATAAAGGAGGCTCATCAGTTGCAG
>WURT03023186.1:0-15706 GCA_009936505.3 Holothuria glaberrima | reverse complement strand
GCGTCCTTCGTTCTAAAGATAACCATACAGGTTTAGTAAGATCACAAATGCAGCAACATGTTCGTACACACAATACAAGTTACCAGTGAATAAATTTGCAGATTAGACCCCTGTAATCTCTTAACGAGAGAGACGTAAAGCCCACAAAGTCATCAGATGTTTCAATATAACTTACTCGAGCTGAAAGCTACATAAAATATTCACTAAGCTATACCCCTACCCCCTAATACAGTAAAATCTCGAAAAACGGTATTTTGGCCCCAAAAACCACTCAAGCGTGAAATTGACGCTTTTATATGCATACATGGTCTTACCTACGCAGGATGATTCAGAATTGTTCTTTACCTTGGAAAATTGACAGTTTTGAAGTATGCTCTATATGCGTCACAACAGGGAGTTGCCATTTGTCAAATAGCAACGCCCTGCTGACAGTTTGTAGCTTAACACCTACAAGGGAAGTCTTGATGACCTCTGAATAAAAGGGCTTAGTGTCAACACACACTGTTTGGGCCAAAGAGGTTGTATGTACGTTTCAAGTTTCTTGGCATAATAAATCGAAAGAGCTTGGTGGACTTATGGTTGTGGTGTCGGCAGGGCCGTAGCGAGCGGGGGTGTGTGGGAGGGGGTGTCACAACAATAAGTGTGGTGTCGGACTTGCTTTCCAAGGATTTCTGGTTCTGCCCTGCTTCAGTGGTTCTTTCAGGGAGTTGCTTTTTGACAAAAAGCAACTCCCTGGTTCACTACATTATGTCCTTGACACGACGCCTTATCTCAATTGTCTCTCTCCGTTCAGCGGGCGTTCAATGGGTTCCCAGTCTGAGCTACTTCGTCGTTTTGCGATATATATATATATATATATACACCACATGGGTGGGACCATTGTCGCCACCTTTTAAAAGGTTCTAAAAATTTCAAACTCCTTGTCACTCTCTGACCATGCATTAAAGAAGAGCTAGCATTGCTCGAAAGCTCTGCAAAAACAAGTTTTGGCTGTTTTATTTACCGAATTTCAAGCCTTCTGCTATTTTGTATCACTTCCGAGATCCAGCCATTCAAATCTTTGGCACTGTTGTTTTACAGTTTTTTTCCGTTACCGTGTATATAAATATATGTATATATATATATATATATGTATATATATATGGATAGATAGATAGACAGACAGACTGACAGATTGACAGATAGACAGATAGACAGATAGACAGATTGATATATTGATAGATAGACAGAAAGACAGACAGACAGACAGACAGACAGATAGACAGATAGACAGATAGGTATTGCAGACGAGCACGTTACCGTTGACAGGGGTAATATTTGCAGTGTTTTGAGCACCTATCCCTGATGATGAAGCGCTATATAGCCAAATATTATTATGAGTTCCGGACTCTGTTCATGGAGAAACATATACATCAAAAGGTTGAAAAAATTAATACAAACCGTATTGACATTCTCAAAGGGAATTTAACACATCTGTGATAGATTCCTCTAGAAATCTTCGCCCCCAACTCTTGGGAAGGGGCGTACGCAAAGTTTACCCGCGACAAGTTTTCCGGGAGTATATGAAGAGCTCTTGGAGCTCCGTAGGGAATCGCAACTCAGTTCTGAATGTCAGTGAGTTATCCTTAAGAAGCTCTTATCTTTTGAATTGTTTCCTTGGTGTACTCTCCCCTCACCCTTCCCACTGCGCCCCTCTCCTTACCCACCCCTGGCAAAGGATACGAAAATGTCATCTTATCAGTGAGTCTTAACAAGTTGTTGAAATATTGTTGATAAACACCAATCTTTGTACATCAACTCTCACATGAAACAAGGTAGCCTACAAGATTTTACAAAGAATGTAACTAAACTTTAATGTGTCTTGACTATCACAAGAATTTTCTGTTTTCTAAAATTAGAAAACGGAATTTGATATTTTGGTACTACACTATTTCAATGGAAGTAAGAAAAATGACATTACAAAACGAATTTGGATTTTAGAAAACGGAAAACTCTTGTCTCTTCGGCCCACTCTTGACTACTGCTATAAAAACACTGAAAAGACAA
Organism: Holothuria glaberrima; assembly: GCA_009936505.3. Taxonomy (NCBI): domain Eukaryota; kingdom Metazoa; phylum Echinodermata; class Holothuroidea; order Aspidochirotida; family Holothuriidae; genus Holothuria; species Holothuria glaberrima. The sequence goes on along the minus strand of WURT03023186.1, from coordinate 13,660 downwards.
TATAACCCAACACAATAAGTAGACAAAAACACATCACGTTCACAAGTCTGCGTATCAGGCTATGAGCAGAATCACTACACTGCGTTTTCCTCAAAGGTGGTATAGTATTGTCTATTTTGTCTAGGGTGGGCGGACGCTTTGTAGGACAACTGTAACACATTAGGTTTACTTTCTGTTCTCACGACTCTCGTCTTTATTGACTGTTACTTCAAACTTCCCAGATTATCTCCTTTTACCGGCTTCAACGTTTTGGGGTCACGGTGTGTTGCCTTTATCTTATATGATGTCACCCTATACTGCCGACGGGGTGTACGTCTATGATAGGGTCAAAGAAGCAAAGAGATAAACCAACTCTGTTTTCTTCCAAAGAATTCACTTGGTAGCAAATTATCGTCCTCAAAGAACCAGCAAAAAGCATTTAACGTCGTCTTCATTTATAAACGCTGAAGTGTAACACCATATATTTGTATGACAAAAAAATGCAGTGGCTCGTTCAGTACTTAACAAAGGAAAAGTCGTTGGCAGCGATGGGGGGAGGGAGGCAGGGGGACATGTTCCCCAATATTTGAGAAATCGCCCGTTGACTTTGATTTTTCACACAGTAAATTATTTGAAAAAATGAGGTTATGTCCTTCCCAATATCGAGAACAAATCGCCGCTGTAGGGAAAAAATGACATGACACCATAACGGCTTCACGTTCACACCACTTAAAGACAGATACTCGTCACCCCAAATACGACTTTAACTTGGGGGTAAGCAAAAGTTTCCATTCGAGTTACAAAATTCAAAAGATGCAGAGTAGTTCATATTACATTACATGCACAGTGTTCTGATTACACAGTAGGGTCTTGTGTGCTCACCAGGACATCTCCTTAAGCAATAAACTAGGTTCGTGTCTGCACAAGGAGAAGCTAAATACAGTTGTGGGTGGGGCTTGAAGTAACCTAGCTGGGAGAATTGAAACTGTCTGATATGATGAGTATCCGTCTTAAACGACTGATCCAGTGATCTTGCTAAGTTTGAAAAGATCGTGAGGCCAGCCACGCATGCTTCCTGATCTATTGATGACGCCACACTTTTCAATTCTCAAAACACTCATCTCGCGAGGTTTGGCTCTCCTATTTTGTCTTGAGAAGAAAATGACAGTTTGAATTCACAGAAAAAAGTACCCAGCGCCAGTTGCCCTTCACGAGTCGTTAACTTCTGGGGGTGGGTTGGGGGACTCCCATGGCTTATGATTCAAGTGATCTCCGTCGTGTCACTTAGTATATGTATAGTTTATATGCTTTTCATTAAAGACAATCCAAACGGTATAACTGAAAAGTGTGAACTTTTCTTCAAATCTCTTCGTTTTAGCAAATTTGTGTTTCGAGCATAAAGTTTACTTTCTCACAATCTGTACACCGAAAACTATCCAAGTGAAATATTTCAAAAATGCATTACCGTGGCCGTAATAAGCCTACCAGCGGAGGGTCAATAGACAAGTTTAGCCCAGAGTCTTTCCACATAGTATCGTGGTTATGCCGACTAACAGAGAGTGGTTTTATTTGGAAGAAAATGTACATCTTGCAAGAATAAGCCAAAGATAAAGTGGAGAACCGCTAGCAATATTCATTGGTGTCGCCAGGAAAATAAAGGTATTTTTTTTCTTAAACTCGAAGCGACCTTTTAATTGCAGTATAATCGATTGAGTTAAGGCCAGCACTTCACAAGTAGCTGTGTGTAAATACACTTATGTAAGAGGCAGGAGTCATTCCTGCTGCCTTACTTTCAAAAAATTCAGAAAGTTGACTAAGAACACGTGCATTAACTTTAATTTTTACGTATGCATTGAATAGCTGTTTCTGTGGCAGCACTTATGTTACCGTCATGTATGAAATGTTCACTGTAAGCTTGTATCAAGCAAGATTTTAGATGTCACTGATGAAATACGTCGAGAAAGTACGATCTCACCCTTTTTCCGTTGTATCGGGAGACAGGGATGTTTTACATGCACCCGACAAGCAATCTTCAGTTGAAATATGGAATGGTTATTAACTTTACAAGGTCAAAGAGAGCTCTAATTAGAAGCAAGATTAGTTTTGTGCCTCCAGCGCAGTGTGTTGTTCATACGTCAACGTATGAAACAGGTACTTTTGTTCGCTAACATCGTTAAAGATAATCTAGTACCACACTATATAAAGGCTATACCAATACCGACAATGGCCCTATGGCGTCCCTCGAAATATTAAATAAAGTTGCAAAATTATTTAAGAGCTCGTTTCGTTTTACCGTGTAGTAATTATATAAGGATTTTGTTGTAAAACAAACTCATAAGTTGAATATTTAATTTAATTTGTCGCAGATTCCTTTGATTGGTTAATTAATTAGACTACGTCATTTCTTGGTGTGTGGGGTTCCAGCCAGTTTCAAGTATGCGATATAGCATTACCTAGTACATTACAAAACTGCATTAATGCCGTGTACGTGCAGTTTGTATTATATTCTCCTTACATTGGACGGTATATCGCGATCATTATCGCGGATAGGCTAGGAAACCACCGTAAGGCGGTACAAAATCCTCTCCATGCAAGTGATTGTTTAAGGCAGATAATAATAATATTCGTGAACTGAAAAGATGGAGTATGGCCCATACAGAGTGCATAATATACAACTTACAGGGTACAGTACTTCCCTACACGGATTTCCCATGGCTCCTACCGACTGCGTAGGACAAACGACTACCTATTGCTTACTCTCGTATAAGTCCCGGTGTTTGTTCAATAAAAATATACACATACTGCTGAATGCCAGTCCACCAAAGCTGCTTCTTGTTTAAAATTAACAAACAACGTTAATCATGACATTTCTAGCTGAGAAAATAAGATTCTACCATTGCTGAGGGGTTATGGTTTCAAAATGAAAACTGTCATGTTAGAGTTATACAAGGGTTAATTTTTGGACTGTTGCTTAACCTTTGCTCAGTAAGTGTAAGACCGTAGACTAAAATTAACTAGCCTAAGTCCTAACAGTAGAAAGAAGGCACGTTCCCAAAATGACAACTTCATTTCGTTACTGGGGCAAAATACTGTCCTGTACTACAAAGGTCACAAAGAGTTCATACACTATCTATTAAACTGTGTTTACTACTATATATCATTCATCCCCTTGGTACCTTGGGCTTGTAGGCTACTTGCCAGCTACAAATCGTGTAAACGACGTTTTAAAGTCATTGCCGTTTGATCCCATAACAGGTGGCAACGAGTACAATAATACAGTAGTACTTAGTCTGTCCCATCCTATTACATGTCATATTATCTGTCAGTTCAAATACTTCCCTGTATTATAAAAGTTAAACAACAGTCCTCCGCAAACTGGCACTACACCAGTTTTGTAGGAACCGGGTGGAATGTGCGAAACATACCCCAATTTTTCTGAAAAATGTAAGAAAAAATGAGGAAGCCCCTCAAAACAGACTGGAAGAATGCCCCAGCTGTTACATTTGGAACATGACTATTCAGGTTATTCAGTGCATTGTCATTAGGCCAGTCACAGCAGTAGTTTTTGTTGAGGACAACATTTAGCAAAATAGGTGGTGGCGATTACCAGTCTTTAGAGGCTGCTTTTAACGACTGCCACTTTTGTTCCAGACTTTCATCCGTCTTTAAGCAGTTATTCGCTCCTGACATATGATAGCATTATTGAATATACCGTTTGTAAAATAATTGCTGGAGCTTCAATTTCTTTCCTCAATAATTTCTTTCCTCAATAGTATTTGTCTCTAGAGGATGTGATAAACCGATATAGACTTGAAGAGTAACACAAACCTTTAAATGTAGTTGACAACTTGAAGCAGATAATAACACAGAACTGAAATAATTCCGCAGCAATCACAAATTTACAATTTGCTGCACTTTATAGTATAGTCCTGTGGTTGAAAGTCAGGATTTACACCTGCTGAGCAGATTTAGTTTGTGCATAGTTTCAAAAGTCAGGTTTTTACTGACAGAGGAACACGAAAATTTGCAGAGCGCTTTTTTCCCCCAATTTTGATAATTTTATACCGAGAGCTACTTTGCGTAAAGTAACTATGTAAAATGCGTATAGTGACAAGTTCTTGACATTTTTTTCAAACAAAAGGGATACTTAGTTAATATGACTGATTTATTCTCAGCAATACATGTAAGTTATTTGATCAACATATGAATTTTGTAAATTCGTTCCTGCCACACGTTCTACGCCACCTATGTGGGGTGAAACATTTCAGGGCGTTCGGATCTGCAGGAAAGTCCGATGAGTCATCAGGGTGCATACCACGTGTGCATACCGGCGCATGATAGTTAGATTTATTAGATAAAGACCTCGCCAATAGAAAAACAACTCCGTACTTTGCTTCCCTTTACCTAGGTTACCTTAATTGACATTGGGTTTGCAATCAAACAAGACTCTCTGCTCTGCTAACACCCACGTGATGGTGAAAAAGACTTGTTGCTTTATTCAACTTGAACTTAATCTTCACACCTACGAGTGCTTCCGGCATCTACCTTAAACAGGTTAAATGTAGCATAACACTAAAAAGCAAACAGTGTAATAGTAATTTTCATGGTTGTATCTCAATGTTTGCGAAGTACAGCAGGACCTCTTTATTTTGTTAACTTATTTAAACACCTTCGTCCCTTCACGTCAATATACCGGTTAAAAACTGGGTTTTAAATAGGTGAGCTGCTTTGTACAAATTGAATAAATTTCAAAGATGCTAATGTTGGGTGTCTTATATGTGACGAAAAGTTGAAAAATCAAACACAATAATGACTTCATTTTGCTGTTTTCAATTTCTAATATGTCACGGAATGAGTCTGATAATTAGGTGATCGGTATTCTCAAGGAGGTTGGCCTCAAAATAGTCTCCCAAGGTCACAGCAAACTAACAGACAACAGCAGCTTTAACCGAATTCTAATACCAAGTCATTTTACTCCGAATGAAAGAATGGATTTGCACCCGAATGTGGCACATTTTGTCTAGAAGGGAATCAAATCTGGGTCAAGAAAATGAAATCCAAGGATTCCGGGTAAATGTTGCGGTTCATAGGAATGATGAGGGAGTGTAATAAATTTATGCATCACGGAAGGACATAAATACCGTTCTGTTTGTAAGAGTAGCCATTTTGTTTGTACGACATGATCTCTGTCCTGTCAAAGGGTAAATTACGCCCTTATATACATTAGCAAAAAGTTAAAACAAAAGAATGTTGTTTATGCTACACAGAATCCTAACCTTATTTACCCCGTCCACCTTACCTGAATTTTTCATTTGATAACTCGCTTGCAACTTCCACTCATCTGCTCATACAATGCAGACAATACTATGCCCAACCTGCCCGAGCTGCGCAGTTAACCCTTTCATCAATGTCTAGAGAAGAAGTATTAGCGGAGCTAGGGAATTGGGTCAGAGGGGCCGAGAATGGCCTGTACGTGGAGCTTTGAAGTAGGTAGATACCCTATGCCTCTGTACGGTAAAAACCTAAAAAGGGTGCCAACAAGCGATTTGAGTCCGTCAGGGGGCGAACGACCCCCTGACGATATGGACGCTCCGCCACTGTAGAGAGAGTCAAAATGGCACGAGCTGTTTTCTTCAGCTCACTTCCCCAGTTCAGCGCCTTCAAAACAAGAGGGAGAGAACGTTGCTACATCTTTTCTCAGATATTCTTGGCGAGGATTGGGGAGACCTAACAGGTGGCCAATACTTTAAATTATCTTAGCGTAGGCTTGAAGATAGCAATAACGGCTTGTCAAGCAAGAGAATAAATATTCACTTTAAAGTATAGACACCCGAGGCAGAAGCTGGGAATGAACCCCCACCCAGAAATTCGGGCAAAAACTTTTCTCTTGAAGATTTTTGAAAAAAGGAGAAATTTTCTGGAGCAATAAAGTTTTTCTGGGGAAAATTGCTACTAAGATTCTCTTCAAGACCACATTTCGATCTACGAAAGAAGCGTAGGACTCATTTTTGGGATTGTACAAAAAATAGGTTTATCTCAAACCACTGAAAATGACAGTTGTGTATCGATGATTCTATGAACTAGTAACTGGCACGACTGTGTTTCGTTCTCTTTTGCACTTTCCAAGAAGACATCGTGGCTTCTTGCTCGATATCATTGCCTGTGAGAAAATACAAAGTACGCAGCCGGTACAATAGTAATCCATGCATAGTCTGCATGCAGGTAATTGCCTGTATGTAAGACAGGCCATGGATTCCACGACCTGTCTTACAGGCAACTACCTGCTTGCAGACTCGATGCTGATTTTTGCCGGGGGGGGGGGGGGCTTTACTAGCTAAGCTGAACTTGTCGTACGGAAAAGTTACAAAAAGTTAACTACAAAATAACATGACTCGGTTGGATAACTTTGGTTACTTCCTTCTGTCTCTCCAATAATTTCTCCCCGTCAGTCTTCAATTCCCCTCGTTACCTTAAATCTCCCAACCGAGTGATTTTCCCCAGACTGACTACGAATGTGAAAGGGGGGTTGTGCCCCCACGCAACTTGTTTTAATGAAAATCATATTATATAGGTCTATGGGCCTTCTATATGCCGATACCATCAACACTTCTGATAACTGGCACACATGTTAAGGCCTGAGTGAAGTTAAAAAAAATTGAATTTTTGAAGGCCCCAGTCTTAGATGTAATTTGACGGTACAAGTAAGTTTTGAAATAAATTTATTGAAAAGGTCGAAAAGGTAAAAATGCAGCTGAAATGCAAGCAATTGTATAACTTCACGTACATGTGGGAGCATACACTATCCGCTTCCGTTATTGTAAAACTTTGGTTTTGCGGAAACAAAATGTACTGCATGACAGAGCAGGCAGGCAGGGTACTGGTTTGACGGAAACCTTTAATCAGGATATGAAAAGTACGTCCAAGTGCAGTTTTTCATCAGAAGGGTATGCGTAACCTTTGTTATAAGAGATACTAAGTGTAAGTACTTCTCTTCTGTTCCCTGCACGTGCATTTGTGATCATTTGCTTAAAGCGTTCTCTCTAATTTTCCCCTCCACCTGCACCTGAATTTCTCTTGCTGGTTAAGCTGTTAAGGGCATGGAACGTTCACTTATCCAGAATAGCAGGCTGTTCTTCCTTGTATAGGCCTAAAACATCGTGTACCGGCTTTGTACACAAGTGTTACTTGATCCATGGTTTGTGCAGATGTTTTTCAACTTTTCATGGCGAAACAAGGAAAATGCTGTTCTCTTTTGTTTAAACGCATGTGGACACGTAAATGTGATACCTGCCTATTTGATGTAAAAAGTATGTACAGTAAACGTTAAAATAGCCTCAGTTTCCATCACAACCCATCCACGACAATTACTGGTTTGCACTTTTATTATGAATAAGCACGAGATGCAAATTTGTGACGTAGAGAGAAGGAACAATGAGACAGGTTAATGTTTTCCTTTGTAAGCTTAGCCTTCATTTCAAGGACTGTTGTAATGTTGGGAAGCCCCGAGAGGTTTATTTAAAAGTAGCTAATTACTAGCGATACTTTGAAAATGTTCACATTAAACATCTAACGAGAAACTAGCTAGCAAGTAATTAACAGTTAATTTAGGGAGAATTAACTAGAGAAATACAGATACTGTGCAACAATACACGTCATAATTAATTCTTGCATAGGTAATGAGCATTCTAAAAAATGGTGAAAGTTCGAAGAGGTATGTCTTGAGAACGATAAAAAATATTCCAAAAATTTTAAAGGATTTTTCAAACCTTTACTTGAGGTGGCGTCCTAAAATTATGGTAGATACTACCTCAGAGGAATGGGAGAAAACCAGATCTCAGCTCCGCAAGAGAGCAAGCTATTTTAAAATGAAGCTGTGTTTCTTACCAAAGGGAAATTGCATTGTTTCCATTTGCAAAGTCAAAAGACTTCAGATTCACGGGGAAGATTGAGAAGAAGATAGAGGACAATGAAAAAGATCTCCAGAGTTTGCAAATCCCCCACAATTCAACCAACAAAAATTGCTTAAAATGTTTGAAGTTAAATTCCAGACCCGTAACTTCGAAAAAGGATCAGCTGAAACGCAAGAAATTGACTGATTCCAAGAACTGGATGGCTACGTCGATTGGTTTCCTTTTAAAGTAAGAAACGTGTGTTCTACAAGTATTCAGTCTAGGAGTTGGTAGTGGTATCTCCCTGAATATTTTTCATTGCACCAGATAGTTTGATCATCGACTTCTTGGTTGTATCTTGGCCTTGCAAGTAACTCATGTTTTATCCCTGACAAGCATTCTGTAGAAAGTATTTTTAAAATTTCCCTAAATTTCTTTAGATTTTTTTCTTTATAGATCTGATATAAAAATGTGTACACTTTCTAGAAAAAATGTTAAATAGGGAATTTTTGAAGAATATCATTGGACAAGACTGAAAAATTGCTTGAAACTTTTCTGGAAAAGAAAAGAATCTCTCTAAAGAATCTCTATAACCTCTGTATTATCTTATTAACAGAGAATTTAAAAAATGTGTTTTACAAAGATTCTTGGTGGCGTGCTGGCTAAGTGGTTAGGGCTTCGATCTCGTAATTCAGAGGTTTCGGGTTCGAGTCCTGGTCAGACTGCCACGTTGTATCCTTGGGCAAGGCACTTTAGTCCGATTGCTTCTCTCCACCCAGGTGCTAATTTGGTATCTGCCAGGTGATCTCGAGCTGCTACCTTGCCTGCGTTCGTATGGGAGACGAATTACACTGATGACCAGGGGTAATGGAATGTAAAGAGCTTTGAGACTGACTTTATCTGTGTAAGGCTGTTCATAAAAACTCTCTATTATTATTAAATTCTTCTGAATTTTTTTTTTTAGGCGGGTTATATAAATTTATCGGTATTCTGCAGAAACGTTAGGAAAATGTTCTGTAAAATCTCTTAGGATATTTCTTTAGGAATTGTTAAGAGACATTATGCATGGGTTTGTTTAATTATATGGAAACTAAATAATTGCTAAAGATTTTGAGGATATTTGCCGTTAGAATTCATTGTTTTTAGTAAAGGATTACAAGACCCTGTAACTTCGTTAGGAGTAATTTACGATTTTATACAAGGCTACTTGAGGGACCTAACCTTGGAAACTTCAAAAAGTTGTTCATATAAAAAAATTAAATACTGTAATCTTAACAAAGCGACTGAACTTTTGATTGAACACATAAAGTTGAATCGCTTGGAAAACAATAACCAGATATTGTTTTAATTAATAACTACTGACTTTTCCACGTAAAATAACCTCCTGGGAATCTTCCCCTTAATATATTCTTTGATGGAACAGTAAATTAAGTTTCGACGAAATGGGTAAAGTTAGGACTCTCATTAAATTTTATCTCCGCCACCCACCGTCTATCTCTCGTCTTGTTTGCAAACCACACACGTATCGTTAGCCCCATTTCGCTATACAGCCGTCAGTGCGACCAGGTTTCATATCAGATAGGCCTACAATTACGTGGATGGCGGTATGTACATTAATTGGACATATTAATTATCACGTATATAGCTAATCCTTCCAACTTTTTAGGTCCTGCTTAATGTACTCGATACCCATTACATTTGCCAAGGCCCTGTATGCTGGCAATTAGTCAGTACGGTACTTAAGATATAGTACCAACTCAGACAGGCACTGACAGACTGGGGGACGCCAAAAGGGACAGAAAAATGACAACCAGCTAGAAGTCATCCAAAATATCACAATATATAGGTCGAGAACAGTAGCCTACAGCTTTTTGTACGCCTAGTGACATCTTGCCTTGTGTACCTTATCATTGTGACTTATCGCAGAGCTACCTGAACTTAATGGTAATTACGTCATATTAAATTTATGCATACTTAGTCCACTAGTAGGCCTATGTGTATTTCACTAATCACTTTTCTAAATTGGTTATAGAAAGGTAGACAATTGAACCTCATATATACGTAAATAAACTCTTGACTGGGTCAGAGGTCAGTGGTCAGAAGCTTGGACGCGAGCTTTCAATCAAAAGGCTTGCATTTGTATATTATTAATACTACAGAACTACAACTTGACCTCATTTGATCCTTAAAAAACCAGCTATCTCATTTTACTTGAAATTAACAAGTACATTTCTGCTAATATTTGTAGGTATCTTCAAGATATAGTTTTTAAGTCTCCTACATTAGTTAGTTGTCTCCTATATTAGTTTACTCCCAATAATCGATGACTCTACTAAAGTCGTGTAAAGAAGACATGGAAAAGTTCCAGAAGTATTGCAACGGTTTTATGATGTTGTTAACTGAATGGAATATCTCCAATTACAAGGAATCTTAATTTATAAGGCCTCTGGCTTTCTGGTTTATATCTAAAACTGAAAGTTTATGATTCCTGCGATAGTTGTCAAAATTGCTCTTAACATATCAATCAATGGTGAGTTTACTATAGAATTTAATTACAGTATAACTAAGTATAACAGTAAAATAGTTTAAATATCATTACCGTATTGGTTGTTAGGAATTCGAGAGGGAAATAGATTTGTCATAGACTCATTCACTGTTTACAAACAAATACGTCACTGCGTGTCGGTAAAAGGGTTTGTAAGGCGCGCCTACACTGTCGTCACAATGCAAAGTAGATTCCAATTCGTCTACTTTCTGCGTGCAATCGCACAAGCGTTTAAACGCGCAACAACGAACATACACGCATGTGTTCATGCGCATGCTCTGTGCCAACCAATGCCAACCAGTGACGTAAACGTGAACAGCCTAATAGATTAATTTTTATTACAGTGCAGCAGAACCCTGTGAGTTTGTTGTGTAACGAAGTGGGCAAGCATGTACAGGCTGGGCTCTAGCACAACACATGGTGCCGCTATTTAAGTTGATTCATTCCCTGCTCAATGAAATATATAGACGAAAAATATACATAAAAAATAAAACGTATAAAGACGAAATCAGTTCACCTAAAACTTGACATTTTTGGAAACGTTTAAAAGGTTTCTCTTATAGCACATTGCGAAAGTTATCAATAATGTTACAGTTATTTGCAATTGTCTCTTCTATCAATATGGCATGTCTATGAACAACAAAGGAAAAACTACATCCGAGGGAAAAGTGACCGGGATAATTTTTAGCCATGGCCCCTTCACTTACACTTATGGGAGTATGAGAGTCTTAGTCAGGAATTTTTTAAATCAAACACTGTTAGATATGATTTTCTGGCATCTGGCATTAAAATAATTCAAACTTTGAAGCGCACCGAGGAGGAAATTTCAGACCTACACGACTTCATTTTATCTGCTTTTAGGCGAAATAATTTGGGAACTAAGATAGAGGAAACCTTTTGGAATCTTGTAAAGACCCAGTTTAAATTTAATCTCTTTTTCAAAACGCCCTTCCATCCCTTTAGCCCATCTCATCGCCCATCTGAATTGCTCAAACGTCCCCGTTGGGAACCACTGCTTTATCATTTCATTATATACATTTTGGGATTCCATAATTTGAACAAGTTACGGTACTAAATAATATCAATATCTCACGTAACTGCGTAACATGAAAACTACCGAACTTAGTACATTTGCCTTAGATCTGTGGATTCTGGGACGGTGTTTGCGTGTAAACCTTGTTACTGCTTCCCTTCCATTGGTATACATGAATGCAAGCTTCAAGATTTCAAGTGGCTCTTTACAAGAACATCGACCCATTTTGGGAAAGTTGTTGATAACCGACCATACCCCCTCTTCGCCTCTTGGACTGTGGACCGTCGCTCATGCATAAGAACGTTGGTGAAGTATTCACAAGAAGTTTTGAAATAACCTGTCTATATTTTGACCTAGATTATCAGTCGTTCCCCTAAATCAGTGAAAACGCAGAAACAGAATGAGTACTTTAAATTCCTTTCCATTGAATGTCTTAGTGCTTTACAGATATGCACTTTAACTTGAATCCACTTTCTCCAAACGAACAACCTAGACGTTCTTTAATATCTAAGAAATCAGTAAACAACAGTAACCGTTTCCCCAAGTTTAAGCTTTTCTATAAGCAAGTACCAAGGAATCCATGTAATTCACGTTAGCAGTTTCCCCAGACCATTACCTCATTTAAATCACCTTTTTATACTCGCGCTTAGCAGGATTTTCAGGCAAAAACACCTCATTCCTTTTGATTCATTTACAAAATGTGAGGTTCAACTTACAATAATACAAATTCATCAACGGAGTCGCAAAAGTACCGTCGACAGTGATGTTTGAAAGGTTCTTTAATCTCGCCCTAGAGAGTAACAATTCTCCCTACTAAGTTTACTTCAAGCTCCTCCCCCAAATTAAACCAAAGCATCTGTCTAGTACACCTCCATGCCAAGACAGAGCCACATCAGCCTGCACTGTTTTAAATTGCGAGAGGCAATATTGTCACATACATACTGTGTCTGCGAGTTTCATCGGGAACACCACTAATTGTGCAACTAATTGTTAACCAACCAGAGTGGAGCTATATTGTTTGAATGAATGTCAAAGTGCTGATATAAACTGCATTTAGAACTCTGGCAGTCTGGGGCAACTCCTAAATGTGTTTGGGCAGGGAGTTGTTAGCAACTTCCTGTTTTTTTGGGGGGGGGGGGATGCCATATCCCCTTTAATAATTACAGGGCGCCGTAACTGTCACCATGCTTGCATTAGTCTTTCACGTCACTCCGCCACAAAGATCATTAGTAACAGATCTGATCACTAACTATTGAAGAGGCAGTGCATTGTTTCAGTGTAATCGACTACTCATAAACGCGGGAGGGCGGGGGGCTAGCAAGAAACTGGAACTAGAAAATCCGTCTGTCCAATATACCTGCTGTCGACAGCTGATTGCTTGGTGCTTTTCAAACAATGAGTCATATCACTATGATAGCAGAGGAATGTTCCTTTGTCGTTCATTTCGTCCTAAATCGTATCTCCCATCCTTCTTCCCTTTTTCAACAAAATGTTTCCCAGGTCGTGTCAACTTTCCTCGCCATATGGCTACACCCCCTGTCTTGAGTGTTTATGATCTCTGTAAGCCTTGAGACAGAACAGACGTCATACATTGTACAAGCATAGGTGAGGTGATGGTGAGGTCGTTGGCGATCTAGATTTTCAGTCGATTCTACAGAGCGTCACCTTAACTCAGAGTGGGTGGTACAAAGTATGTCGTATTTCAAGAAATAGGTGATACGAACGAAACGGCGATATGAAAGTCCTTTAAATTCAGAATATACCGCAAAGAAACCATGAGTTCATGATATGTTCCGTAACTACATTGCGTTTAATGTTATTTAAGTTAAATTGGGCGTCATTGCCCGCAAATTAGCAACTTTACGTCAGCATAGGTCTGGTGACCCAGTTAATTGTACTAGAATGAACACTCGTTTATACTTGGCCCGCAGAAGTGAAGACAACACTTCAAGGTTCATCACCTAGTTTGTCCCTTTAAGACTAGCCTCAGTATCAGATAACGTTTCTTACATAAAGCAAAAATCAAAACAGATATATATGTGTCAACCTGATCATGTCCTGTGGGTATCCTGTTTGTAATTAAATTTCCTAACCTGTGAAGGGACTAAGCAAGGTGTATCTTGCAAAAAAAAAAAAAAAAAACAAGAGGGCAATCCACGGAGTTGCTTATCTCATCGGTGTAACTGGAGGACGCATGTCAATGTGGAAGCCAAA
>WURT03023174.1:0-34790 GCA_009936505.3 Holothuria glaberrima | reverse complement strand
TCTAAGTGGAGGGGGTGATTGAAAATTTTTGAAAAATTAGGTGTCCTTACATACAATCTGGTGCCACATATGCTACCAATTTTAGTTACTTTAGGTACTGAAAAATAAAACCGGTATTAGTAAGGAGGGCCCATGGCCCACCGCCTCCCCGTAAATATGTCACTGAATGCTCGTTACGTGACATCCAAGTGATGATATAGAGTATGATGCCGAGCACTTTACATCGTATTTTAAAAATAATAATTTTGAACGAGAATCCAGAAAAATAGCTTCCAGCAATGGAGAATGTGCTGAAGGTGCTATTAGACCTTCCTGATAGGTATTGCAGAAGGGGTGAAGGACTAACAATTAGCACAGTTTAGAATGCTTCTTCGTCGTTAGTGCATTTCCAGTCACCATCTATACCAATAATGAGCCGATCTGGGTAAATTATGAATATAAGGGAAGCGCGTGAAAATATCACTTGTGCAGACTAATGCTAGTAATGTTTGCCTAGGTTTTACTTGGATTACATACCTACAAGTAACAGTGACTATAATCAAATAGACCGGTCCGGTCCGGTCGTAACAGTGTGCAGTTGCAGTTGACTCAGCTGCAAACCCCAGAAGTATAAACTAGATGAGTGGTTTCCTACCTTTTTCAGCTTATTGCCCACTTTCACCACATGAGGTTGGACAAACTCCCTGTCTTTATCGTAGCATTGCCATAAATGAGACGACAATAATAAGAAATTACATGTTAAAGTAAAGGATAAGTCTACACATACACCGTTTTTACGTGTGGGTCCGAACAGGGTAGCAAAACAAAGATGCGAGGCTCAAAAAGCTGACTCCCTTTTGTGATGGCGAATCAGTCACTGCAAAAAAACACTTGGTTCAACTTGACCCAAAATTGGGTCAGAAGGGAACCAACAAACGTATTGGGCCAAATAATGACCCAAATAAGGCTTCATATAACCTAAATGGAGTTATAATTTGACTCAAAATGTTGGTTCAGTTCCCTCGTGACCTAAATGTGTTAAGAGCGTTAACCCGCGATAACCCGCAACATTCCCCAATGGGGCCCAGGGCAACATCCCAGTTCGGGACCATGGGAGGGGAAAGTCCTAAAGCTGCGGGGTATTAACGAAATTGTCGACACAAGAATGTTGCACTGTTAGTCAAATTGTGACATTCTTATAATAACCTAATAACCTCAAATACGCACCAAAGAGATAACAAAAATCGCATTCAGGCCATTTTGTATGTGTCAATAGTTACTGACGACAGTGTCCTTCGATGTTGCAAAGGACTTATCTTGCGGGGCGAAAAGGAAAAAGAAAGTATAGGTCTCGTCCGACTTTGAAAGGCTTAATTCACTTTCGCCGTCCTACAGGCATTAAAAATGATAGCAATTATGAGAAAACCGAAATTGGCGAAATGAAAGATTATTACATTTTTGAAAATATTTTCTAACATTTACGTCATAGTACACTGCAAATTGTATCTATTATGTTACAGTTATCTGCAATTTTCACTTTTGTCATTATGTCATGTCTATGGATTGGAAAGCAAGGAAAATCTATATTCAAGGTGAAATGTGGCGTGATTCTTTTTGGCCATGGCTTCCTCGCTATCACTGATTAAATGTGAGGGTCCTTCCCAGAGAAAAGCGAAATTAGGGACTCCTATATGCAATTTCCTGGCATCTGGAAGTAAAGATAATTCAATAATCTGTATTGTATTTGAGTAGTGAATGCTAGATCTATGCACTCGATTTGTTGACTTCATTTTAACTCCTATTTATGTGAACCAAAAGCTCAGCTAAAAAAATCCGTTTGGAATATTGTAAAAGGCTCGGTTTAAATTTCAGTACCTCGTTCTTTCAAAACGCCTCTCTGCAGCTTCCTTAGCTCCACATCGCTCCCAAAGTTACGAAAACGCCCTCGTTGGGAACCACTGTAGTGGATAAATAAAAAAAGTGTCTGGGAAATCTGACTATTGGTGCAGAAAGTCAGTATGGTGGTCCCCATTTTGACTGATGAACAGTAGACTTAAATCTACCCAGGCAGTGCACTGCGTGGATAACCTGCAGCATTCTGATTGCTACAGGGTGCAACTGACCACCACTACATACACTCATCCGGACGAGCAGTCACATTGAGTTGCATCACATTACAAAGATGCTAATTTTACGAGGCCTATAGGACGGGCTGTCTAGTTCACGATAAACATTTCTGTCGTTTATTCCTAGCATCCTGAATTTCTTCAAAATACAATGGCTTTCCAAAATCGTTGCAGCGAACACTAGGGACATAGAAATTCTCTTAATTTGTGATGTATTGTTCAAACAAAATATAATAATATCACGAAAAACAGAATAGCTTCTCAATACTGTAAAATATATCTCTAATTCAAACCGTGATTATTAAGTTTACCCACATTACTGTAGCTCCAAAGAAAAGACTCTTTCTAACGAAGTAAATGAATTATGACAGGCGATGTCATTTGTCCCCAGCAGACAACAAAGTTTTCCCGACAGACGGCCGTTTGACAGTTTATAAGAGACGTAGCATTCCCACAGTAGTGACAGTAGTCACAGTAGTGACTTCCTAGATTAAAAGTGTCGAAAACATGACGTTACGAAAATTCCGTGAAGTTCCTGAAATTTTGAGTTGTCAGTGAAGAAAATACCTTCCATGAGAGCAAACACCGGTCAAATACAGCATAAGGGGGAGAGTGATCGCCGTTAAGAACTATATACTTTCTTGTATACGCAATGGTTACACGGGTGAAAGAGAAAAGGGTCTTGAAGGGGGAGGAGCGCCCCGCTCCCCGCCCCCGTCAACCCGGAACATGGCTACCACCTAGTTCACCCTTATACAATTGATTTCTTAACAATATCTCCAAAACAAGTCAAATCAAATCGAATTTTAATCATACTACAGGACTGTATACACTCAGGTTTGAACAGAATCCGTTTAAATGAGTACTTAACCAAAATTTTGTAAAATATTTCACTAGATTTGGTTTATTTTGAACAGGAAATGGTTAGTTTTGAACCGAAAATAGTTAAATATTTGATCCATCTTCGTTTAAGTACCCATTGGATTCGTTTTTTGGTTCAATTTAAACAGGACGTTTTGAGAGTGTATATGACGGTATTTAATTAGACAATATAATTACCATATTTACATAATCCTACTTTTGACGTAAATAAATATATTGTGCGTTTTTGTGAACGAAAGCAGGGTTGTATGCATCCGATGGTACGATGTGCTGTAAGGAGTTTTGAGTCAATTTTCTGCTGCTCTCATTCAAGAAAAATTTGATTTCAAAACCAGTTGTCCCACATAAAATACAATATAGACTACAACATTGTAACTTTATGTTGGGTATTGGGCATCTTCACTACAGTTGTCTTTGTTACCTTTTTGTAACTGTATTTTGCCAGTACTGACCATAGTGAAGATGAATCAACAGAGACCCCTGTTTTCTAGTAGTACAAATTTTGCAAATGGAAATACATCAAAATCACGAAAATAATATTTTTGCACAAAAATAATAAAAATGGGCAAAAAGACTTTTATTGCTTTTCCTTGGTGTTTTACAAAATGACAGAAGCTCAAATAAACTCAAATTCAATTATGCTAGCGCTAGCTGGAGCTGAATTCAGCTTTACAAAAGCATAAAATTTATAAACAAAACTTCTGTATTTTTTGGCAAATAATTTGGTAGAAATAAAATATGGGGTTATTGTACCAGAAGGTAAAAATTTTCACTTAAAATCACAGGTGATAAACTATAAACATGTACTGCAAAGGTGTATGAGTTAATATATTGAGCTTTTATTGTTTTCTTGAAAAGGTTTCTCACATTAAAACAATGTACACGATTTTAAGATATTGGACATTTATTGCCTAAGAATTTCGTTATTTTCTCTTTTTGGTAACATTAATTTGTCAATATCGACCAAATTAGGGTTTAAATTAGAGCCGTAGCCTAGGGGGGAGGGCAAAGCCCCCTGAAATATTCCCCCCCCCCCGAAAACCATTTCGCCTCCCTGGAAACCATTTCGCTTCCCCCTTCAGTACCTTGTCTGGCTAGCGGCCAGGTATAAATTGACTAAAATGTGTATTTTCTCTGATCGAAAATTATTCGAAAATAAAAACTGCAAAAATATCTTATAAATCATGTTTGTCCCCAAATGGCCTAAATGGTCCTTAGATTGATTTTCAATGTGCCAGCCCCCTAACATTAATCCTTACTGTATGTAGATTGGATGAAGCATGACCTACTGCTACTTATATAAAAAAAATACCCACGTAACTTTTTCAAGTTGTCTGGAATTGCTTAAAACTGTTAATCCCGTCAAACAAAAAATCACTTCCGGCCAATACAAATTATGGTACAGAAACGTTTGAGTCAAGTAACGATGTATCCAATGTTTTTAACAACTTGTTTGGAAAGGTAGCTCTGAATATTATAACTGAATTATAATGATGAACATGTACATTCGGATTTAATGCTTCCAAAGGTTCCAGCTCAAATGTTCTTCTTTTCTCATGTCTCTGAGGAGTTTCTGATGAAAGATGTATTTTCTATGTCACCTGGTAAGTCAACAGGCCTTGATGAAATAGGGTGCAAGGTTCTGAAAACTACTTTATCTGTAAATCTTAGCAGTCTTACTTATATTATCAACCTATCACTCAAAAAAGGGGTTTTCCACATTGAAAACACGCCAAGAGTTACTCCGAAATTTAAAATGGGTGATGTACAAGATATTTGTAACTATAGATCCATCTCTGTCCTTCCCATGGTGTACGGTGGTTGAAATCATGCATTAAATTGGTTTACGTTATACTTGTCGGGCAGGAAATAAAGTGTACAAATTAAGAATGTGCTCTCTAAATGTAGTGATATTACAATGGCTGTTCCATAAAGCTCGATCTTAGGACCATTATTATTCACACTTTACACAAATGACCTTCTGACTGTACTTAGATACCGTCGAGTTGACATGTGTGCAGATGACACATCATCCGTAAGTGGAGGTAATATCAAAGATATTGAGCGTAAACTAACGATTGATATGGCGGAAATTACGAAGTGGATTAAAAAAAAAATAGCGTTTAATGTTACCAAAACCAAATGTATATTATTGACAAGTAGTCAGAGACGAAGATTTCTAGAAAGACTTAAATGTCTAGAAAGAGTTAAGGTTAAATGTTTAGGCGTCATGATAGACAAAGACTTGCTTTTCCATGAACATGTCTTTTGTGTGTCTTTAGTTATTGTTAAAAGATAATCGGTTTGCCTTAAAAATCAAGTAGCTTGTTAGGTACCCATCCATTGTCCGTGCTATATATGCATTTACACTTTTACACCTAAATTTTTGTAGTATTGTGTGTGCTGTTAATACAAAGGGTGCAGAGGTAAATTATCATATTATTATAATATTATCTATATTATTAGTAGTGCCAAATGGCACACTCCATCTTTCATGATTTTAAACAAACTACGTTGGATACCGATAGATGAGCAATCTTTCTTTAATAGGAGTATTATGATGTCCAAAATCTTAAATGACGTATCCCCACCCAATCTAACACGTAACTTTACAAAATTTTAAAATGTACATTCTCATTGCACACGCGTTGCTAAGCACGACCTCGTGTTGTATCTATGTCGCACGTCACTTTATGCAAAATCTTTTACGACAAGATCGACTACATCAAGGAACAGTGTTAATGGCAAAATGAGAGACAGTAAATCAGTTGAAACCTTCAAAAGACAACTAAGACAAGAAATTCTCTCTAAATAAGCTATATCTAATTAAACTGTTGTGTCATGTTCTTAGTTGTATTTTGATTTTCCAACTCTTATCTTTTTATTATCAAAGCTTAACAATTTCTATCCTTCATTTAGAAAATGAACGCCTTCTTACATTGTTTTCATGTTAAGTCTCTTTTTATTTTTTATGTTTTACATTTTGATATTTTATCCTATTAACTTTTGTTTTTGTTCCTTTTATAATTGTTGCCTTTTATTTATGTTGTTAATGTTTTACCACAAGGCCCCAGGGAAGAACAACTTGAAACTGAATGGGCTACCCTGGTAAAATAAGAAGTAAAAAAAAAATAAAAAAAAAACGTTTTTTGTGACAATGGCTGTCCTTCTGATTGGTTTCGTAACGAATCTTTAATTATTTACTTCTCCCTTGTTCTTTGAAGGCCTTGGTTGCCTAGAATGCATCTGATAAAAAACTGTGTTCTTTCCAGAAAGCATTATCACATGTTGTTTCCTCCTTGTATACAGTCGTGAAGCTATTGAGCGTAACTTAACCAGAACGTTCTTATACAGCTTCTGGTAGACGTCTAGCACCAATTCTTTTTGTAGTTAACATACACATGACCCAGTTTTAGGGGGTAACTGGATTGGTTGCGCTGAATTTTGTCAACAAGTAATCAAATATTCTCTACACATGATATTTAAATCCAATAAGAGAGTTTTGCAAACTGCCATCCGGTTTGATTTGGTCAAATACCATGGTCCGTTGCTTATTGCAAAGAAGCTAGGTTGCCCCTTTCAAATAATATGAGTATAAGGATGCATGCCGTTGTATGTAGAAGTTTGAAACTGCTGAAATTCTTAGCATGGCTTGTGAAGATTCACTTTTTGCGATATTTTATTTATATACAAAATTGATGGACTTCTATGGGCCCGGTGACTCATGTAATCTCATTTTACGTTTAAAATGTTTTAGTAAATCAAGGGATAAGCTTCAAAACTTCCGCCAAGTAGGGAATTGCTTCAACCATCACACCGTAATTAATTCAAATTCTCTTTACAGGTACTGTTCTCATATACGGGTATTTTTAGATAAATTTACAATAGACGTTTTCGGAAATGTTTTAACGCAATGCATTATGGGGGTGGGTCAAAAGTGAAGTGTACCACGCCAGCAGTGTGCTTGTGTGTTTAACACTAGTCAGTGTACCCCTAGGTCCTTACTAGGCATACACATGCAAGTTACCATGGTACACCTTGACTGGGTGACCCGGCCGGAGCACCGATTTTCCGAAAACGTCTATTTACCAAGATCCACTATCCATCGCCATACACTGAAGAGAGTTTGTACTTTTTCCATCGTCCAAGGATCTTAAAAGGGTTAACTTACACCAGGGAGGTGTTAGGCTAGGATAAATGTTACGGGGCAAATAATACGGTAGAACTGATGATTCCTAACTGGAAATTGATGTGCGTAGTGAATATTATAGTCCCTACTCTTTATGCTTCAGTCTGCCTTGCATACACAGATTTCAATCTAATATTTAGTTGAAGCACATTCGAAAAGTGCTTTCTCTTTCGACACTACAAACAAAACACAAGAAAACGAAAAAGAAAAAAAACACTTCTGGGCAGAGTTATTGAAAACAAAGATGGAAGGAAAACATTACCTGCGTATTGCGTTACTACTGTCAGCTTGTGAGTGAAATTGTTCACATACGGTTGCAGCGACCGAGTAACCAGCCACTGTTTTCTGTATTTTCGTATACCTCTTAAAAAGAGGTCACAGGTGGGTTCAAACCCAACTTTAATTGTTTATCATCTAATATACTAAAGAGGATCTTACTCAAGCATTCAGGGAAACTTCGATTTTCACTTACCATTTACGGTCACCGAGATAAGAAGTTAAAGTTATTACATTTTTTGGCAAAGTGAACTTGGGGCAAATCTGATGTGGCATCATAGCTTCATCTAAATAATGAATGCTATGTTTGCTGTCAAATTTATCAAACTTTCATACTCTAAAATATGTTAAAGGATCCTGAAATTGGTCTTTCGTAAACTCCACGTTTTCCTTATAGGTAGACTCTCAAAGTAGCACCCAATTCAAGGAAAACGTAATACATGACAAAAGGGAGTAAACATTTGTCAGCATGTCTGAAGCTGTGATATTTCACCGGCTTGCCGAAAGTTTACGCTGTAAAGCAAATATCATGACTTCCACTGCCAATATCAAGACAACATAAATCCTAAAATTTCAGCACAATGCATAACGTACGTTCCTCTTTAACATATTAAGGCTCCTTTTTGTGATTAGTGCTCCGATAGAGAGAAATAAATCATTTAAAAATAGATAACTAAACCACATTGTTTGATAGTTTCATATATCGATTTATATTGGGAGGTTCACAACGTAAACTTAAACAATTTGAGATACACTCCAATGAACTGCTGAAATTCATGACAGCCAAACAAGAAAATAGTATATTGATGTACAAGATTATCAAACAAATGAAGAACAGTTCCAGCCCGTCTTCTTTAGAGTTTTCACCATGGGGAAGCAATCAACAGGCTGCAATATACCAATACAAAATGGTTTTGTTTAGAGAAGTTGGCACCTTGGCGGCTGAAAAGTTGCCCGACGCACAGCTTACTGAAAAAGAAAGGCAAGTGCGTTTCATCAATGACAAGCTATGTCCCCACTTGTCCATTTGGGTTAATCCTAAAAACTACAGGCGTAAGATGCTTTCCCCACCATACAACTAAGAATGGTGTCAGTTAGAGGTGAGTTTTGGACATAGAACAAGTTGTAAGTATTTATGACATTCAATGTTGATCTCGATACTAGTCTGATCAACAAATACAAAAAAAAAATTAAAACGTGAAATTTCCTTTGCTAATTAGTTTTCTATGCCGTAGTTTACTTTCGCCCGAAATTTTCAATGCATGTAGTAGTATATATCCTCGACGAAAATTTCAAACATCCGTCCGCATGGGAGTGTTGGGAATAAAAAGGGACAGAAGGAAGCCCATAGCCTCTTAGCCTGAGGGTCAGAAAAACTGTTACAAATAATGTTTTATAGTCTGTAAAACGTGATATACCCTTAAAACCTAATATATACAACTTATGCTGATCCGATGTATGGATATTTAACAAAATCTGATACCAGAGAAAGTAGTTGAAATTATTTATTACTATATTAACCCTTTGACAGCAAGTTTTTTAATTAAAAGCAATCTTCGTTAGGCAGTTAGGAGCAACAGTTCTCTTTTGTAGCTGTGAGCTGTTCAAATAGTACCCCAAAACAAGGTTAACATAATTTTAAGCATTCGCACTTGCACTACCTTGCACTTACATTCGAATCAGGAGGTGCACTATTTTAGATACATCTATTTATACCTTATGCTAGTATCCCCTTTGCTTTATTAACAAAGTCGTGACCTTGGAGCTGGTAAAGTATAATAGCAAAAGTTTGGATAAGTATGGATAAAGTAATAGCAAAGTTTGGAGAAACAAAGAAGTTTTTTAATGTTTCATGTAATTTATTCATATAAATCTGTTGCATCCATCATCTGATAACGTGTCAGCATTAAAGGCCGTGGAATTATACAAACTGTCAAGTACCGTTTAGGTAACTTCATAACTATATCCAACGTATAAACGATAACTTGAACAAATACTCAACTGTATTTACTTATGTGCAGGTACGGCATTGCATAGCCGTGCCTGCAGTTCATGGTATATACTATATAAGAATAATGCAAACGTGTAGAACTTATGGTAGGTACGTGTTTCCATCTAAATATATCCAAGTAAAACTTAATGCAAACTGCACCAAACTTTTTTTCATTAAGTTCTTGATATACATGAACAAAATAGATTTGGCATAAACTGTTTCCTTAAGTGAGCTGATGTCAGTTGCATTTGCTTACTACGATTCCATTTTCATCATCTTAGTGGAATTGTATTGAAATCAGGATGTTAGAATAAAAAACAAACAGCGGCAAAGGAATCAACCTCTACCGACCTAAGGAACGTGTTCAATTACAAATTTGTCCATGACCTGCACAATTGTTTAAAAGATGGGGCAAAAGTTGAATGACAAAATACATTTCCAAAATATTACATGTAGATCGAATTCCCTTGTGACACTTGGCGCTTGGCCTATCCCATAGCTGAGCCATTGTGATCAGTTGTACCTTCTTCTTAAACTAGAAGCGATTTCCGTCAACATACATTTTATCAATTTGGAAGTTTGCTTTCAACCAGGCGGTAGAATGTAAAAGGTCCCCATCCATGCGAGAAGATATAAACGCGCATATTACGGCTGACGCTTGCATCTGCCGCTTTGAACAGGGAATTGTTATTTGGAATAACAACTCTCTGCTGTGAATGAATTGTTATTTGGAATAACAACTCTCTGCTGTGAATGAATAAATCTTATGGACATGTTTACTGGTTGAGGTTTATCCGTTATATCAAAAGTCCACCTCACACTTTTTGTGGGGTAAGATAGGGCTTCTGAAGAGGTGTGAGCATGAAACCTAATATTGGATGGAGATCAACTACCGTGCCTCAGGACTTGTGTTGATAACGTTCAACAGAAGAGCTGCCAACAGCAATAAGGAATTTTTTGTAGGTCATGGGTGATTCTAGGAGAAGGCTGGAAGGTCACATTCTCGAAACTACTGTTGTAACATATGTTAGCTTGGGGAATTAATATAATAACGTACAAAGTAAAGAGAACACTTGATTTTGTATTTATAATTATCCCTAAAAGATTTAGTATTAGAGTTAAGCTTCTCACCCATTAATGAAAAGAAAGGCTCCTACTATCCACTTTGTTCGCTGTTAAATACTCCCCAACCAATAATTACACGAAAAATTGAAGAAAAAACCAAATTTTCCCGTAGGTGCTGTAAAATGGTACAACCTTTCACGATCACTTCCGAAGAGCTATGAATTGCAGAATTTATGTATGACGTCATAAGTGGAACTGGGAACGGTTGATTCTCACAAATATTCAATGGTGTAGACACTAGCCATGTTCACTAAGTGTTGTAACCACAAAATGGCTCCAGAATCCTACGTATTCACAGACAGGTTCCTTATATTCCAGAGAAGGTGCAAAAGTCACTGCTTGGGATACTTAGGCAGAAAAAGTCACAAATTGTCGTAAGAAGCAGTTAAATATTGCTAGAATTAAAACTGGCCAAATAAAGAAGACTCAGAGTGGTCAAACAAGCACAGTTTAGCGTTGTATGATATCTCTACCAATCAAAAGTCTGCTTGAAGCTTGTCACAGAGAATTTCAATAGTGCGTATTTCTTAAAGAGTCTTCTGAACTGGCTAAGTCGTCAAACCAGCCTTAAACACATAGTTACTATGTACGTACGCCATACACATACTACACAATGGCTGTAACTGTACGTACGTACTCAACGTACGTCGGCGTGTGCGTACGAGCTACCTAGGTACGTATGTACGTAGCTTAGAGCTGCATGCATGCGCTGGCGTTAGCTTGAAGTTCTGGAACACATTTGTTTAGTTGTTATAACACTACGAAAACTTTGGGTCAAGTTTGTATATTTGCAAACTCGTGTGACATGTTATTTGTTGGATAAATATTCGGAAATTATGTGCGGAGATTCGCACCAAGGAAGTAAGTACTCATGTGATTGTTAAGAGAAATCGAAAAAGTAATGTCCTCTTTCAGGTTGTTTATGCTGAAAGGGTTAACAGTACGTCTAGTGTTGTAGAAGTAACGCAACATAGCCTATTTATTGTAAACGGACCTTTCGATCACACGGGAACGTTTGTATTCTACATTTGGAGTATACTTCGCTACAATAGAAGCAACTATATAGGCGCTATTGGAGTTATCGTATAGCTTAAGCTAGCCGCACATTATACGACTTTGCACGCCGCAACTCAACTCGATCGTCGGATCTCCAACAGTCGTGTAATGTGCGTGAGTTAACGACTCCGACTGGCGGTTTCAAAACCAGTTTTAAGTCGTGCCGACTTCAGTCGGGAAGAACGAACATCTTGGTTGGCCGATTCATTTGTGGCTCTTTCTTACCATGTTGACGATATTTTTGTTAAGTAGGACGAAAAGTTCAAACAGAAAAGGTCCCTTGTTACCGTAGTTTAAATCAACAAAGTTGTGTTTTGGAAATTTCACGGGCGGACCCGGGATTTTACAAACGGGGTGGGGCTTACTCTATGGGGCAAAATTTGCACCTCTCAGCTTAAAAATACGTGAAGCCTCGACGGGCTGGGATCTAGGGAGACTTTAAAATTTGGACTCTTAAGTGGTATTTCCTGGCATCTGGTAATCAAAAATAAGCATACATGTTATAAAAAGCTTTGGAACCGTCTCAAAAAGAAATCTGATGCAGAACACGCTACAGTCTACCGAAACAGCTCTCTTACGAGTAAAAGAGGTTTCATGTCCGCAATAGATTAGTTGTACCTGACTGAAGTCAGCTGCCCAGCTTTGATACCAACGACGGTTTATTTTTTTAAGTCATTGGAACCTCTTGGGTATAGCATCTACACTCATCCTGTCGGCAAGGTAATCCACAACAATAACATCGGATACCATATTAATGCATACTGTCAATGCTCAAAATGTAAGTGGTGTTAGGTGATAAAGTTTTTTGTGCTTGTAATGATGTTCTCTGCAAACTTGAAAACTATATCATACACATTACAGGATGGTAGTCAACAAATAACAACTTAATCAATCCAAAAACTGAGTTCTTTATTGCTGCTTCCTTAAGATCTATTTCACAGGGAGTTTGTGTTTGCCATTTCCACCTTATACTGTACCAGGAAGTTACTATTTGACAATCCCTGGTTTTACTTGGTCTGTGTGATGTACACATTGCACCAACAACGTCACCAATGAATCTTGGAATCATGTTTGACCCTGGGATGACTATGACTGATCAGATTTCCTCTATTGTAAAATGATTTAATAACCATCTACCAAACTTATCCCGCACATGCCGTTTCATGGATGAAGCTACCAGTTAACTAACGGTCAAGTTTGGAGATACTTAATATGATCTAACACGACTTTAAAGGAGGCAGAACAAAGCTGCCCGACCTTTTCTTTTAATTGTAAGTAAACACACGGTTTCAACTAGTTTCCATTCAAGAATCTTATTAGTTTCAAATTTCTTGTTAATATGTACAAGTGCTTAAACGCCCTGACCCCAAATTATTTTTCATAACTCATTATTCTGGTAACATCAGCTTACCTTATTCGATCCTCCTATCGCACACTCCTGCTCCACGTTCCAAAGACAGGAACAGTAACCGGCGACAAAGCCTTCCAGGTAGCTGCACTATACATTTTCAACTCCCGATATAAGCCTTACTTTTTGGTTTGATCATGATGTACAATGTGTCACTTTATGTGTTTCTAACTTTTCTTCTTGTCTTGTTTATTTGTATAAATGTATGTTTTTTTCTTTAAATTCCGTACAAACTTTCTAAAGAACTTCAACAAGAGGTGACATTTACGGTAACAAATAAGTATAGACAATATCTACTTACTTTTTTAGAAAGTTTTGTTGTTATTAAGATAAAAGTATGGAACTTTTAATGATCAAACGAAGACAAACATTGATGTAATAAAACAGCAGAGACTGTAACATCCGTCATTATAGCACTTATTGGCTCCTCATGAAAGAAGATACCTTTTCCTGCCAAATGGAAAAGTCAGATATGGTTTTAAAAAGTAGGCATCATCAGGATGAAACTTGGCATAAACTTACTAAATGTTTTACACCAGCTACATACATCCGACAAGAGTATAAAAACAACAAAAGGAATGGAAAAAACCACAAAAATTTTTACAAAAAAGAGACAAAAATTTTATGTATACAATCTGCCAAATAGACTCACCAAAGAAAAAACTATGGAATTACATCATACTGATGAGGGATCAAGACTGATCATATCTTTGTAAGATTTCTCTTTTATCTCTTTAGATTGGTGTCATATTATGGGTATGGATTTGTCATCTGTTACAAGTGATCCTTAAGGCAGCATATCACAAACTAAAGAAAGTTCTTCCACTGTAAAGATTTTTTGACAAGTACTTTTTAAATGGTTGGGGCCTACAGCAGGAAACATGCTGCTGTGATGTAAGTGGTAAACATCATGAGTTGAAATGCTCATTTTGCAGAAATTGGGGCAATTCAAATTTTAGTTTTGCACATTTTCGTTTTATATCATTCGGCTTCATGAGTGAAGCTTCAACGGAGGAAACACAACCACCAATGATAAATCTGTTTCAGATAAAAATCTCTGTGCTTGTTCATAAATTTAAAAGTAGTACGAATTTCTATTGTTTTTTGCCTAGTTTCTAAACCGCATCATGAGACATAACAATATTTAATAAATGGCCATTATGTGTTTCTTCTTGCATCTTCCGTTTGAAGTTTTTCTGTCATTGCTTGAGACCAAATCAGTATTTGTCAATGATCATACCAATCAGATAAAAAGTCACTTGTAGAAATGTAGCTGTGAATCCAACAATTGCAATTAATGCATGGAGTTAAAACTAGTAAAACGGTTTTGTTGTCTGATTGAGAAATTGGTAAAAGTTAAACACTTGTAGCTTCTATCAACTTCCTTCAAAAAACCGTTTGTAATGCCATCAAGATCATGCAAATAGCTTTTGAGGGTCTACGAAAGACTTTTTTACAATACCGTTAGTGTACCATAAAAAGACATTCACGTTATTTCAAAACTTCACAATTTGGGTAGTTTCTTATCTACAATTTTACATCACCTTTCCATGCAGATTAAAACAGTTTTGCAGCCAGTGAGATTCTCTTTCAAGACCTCTCTGGAACTGGAAATCTTCCAAAAGTGCTCAAACAAAGCTTGGATCAATGTCGCTATCTGCCACAAAGTAGATTCAATACAGCTTCACGTCTAAAAGTAATAGTATGCCATACACCTGTCGCAACTTGAATGTTCCCTTCAAATGTCCTCTTGCAAACCTTGTCAAATAGGTCTGCCATTAGCCTGCAGATATTTTTTAAAGTTGACTTACAGAGGTCGGGATAAAGTCTTGTTATATCAATGATACAAACCAGTTTCTGAGAAGGACTGTAATTTTATAACTACTCTGGAAGTAACTTTTTAAAATACATGCACAGTTATTCATGCATAACCTGCAATAGCACTTCAAAACAATCTCGAAATGCAAACATTTCACTCTTTGTATCTTTATTGGTATCCGATCCACTTTTCATTAGAAATGCATCAACAATTGAGGAGAAGATTGAGTTTTTATCATCTTGTTTCCATCATAGACAGATCTGAGACTCTCTGTAAATGTAGAATGTAAAAACAAACAAATGCAGCAATCGTTACAACCATTGTGTGGCAAGAATTGACCTTTGAACTTTGAACTCCCGAATGTTCGTTGCATCTGTCCCCTTGACAACACCAAACGCAGTCGTAGTTATTGTCGTTTATAATTTCACATTCTTGGTTGTTCGTAGCTTTTAATTCTCGGTCACAGAAAATGTCATCTACACAACTCTTGGTAACATTTAAGATATCTTTTGATCCAGCTGAAAATATGAATGCAAACAGAAAACAGAAAAAAAAATTGAAAATGGTTGAAATACACATTCGTAAGTTTCTCTTTTACCAAAGTAACAGGCTAATAACAGGATAATATCATTAATTTGAACCTCTTTAGTTTTCTGTATACTTGCACGTTCATTTAGAAAAAAATGTCTTATTAACCTTTGACGTTGTTAACGTTGAAGGTTGTTTGAATAGTTAAATGAATCTTTTTAAATAATCTCTTTCACTGAGTTTGTGAAAAATGCTTACATTGTCAGAGTTAATACTACTGTTCTGTGACGATTACAACCATTGCAGGTAGTCCTAAAGTCATCTTAGCAACAGAGGAAATCCGGCTAACTGACCTACGGTAATGTAGACTGAAAATCCTCAATTTTTTTACCCTCAGTTCCATCGAAACTTTTCCAGGATTGGTGAATCTCAAATAACAAGGTAATCAAATAACCCAGAGGCTCAACAAATCATTCATCATTTGCATCAAACCTGTCGTTTGGAAGCAAATTGTCACACTGTTTTGTCAACGAAGTCTTTTTGCTCCCAGTGTTCCCCTTACTTTGGCGAAGTTAAAACCGATGAAGACATATATAGGCTAATCGTTGAAGAGACAAGTGGATGTGACATCACAACATTGTAAAGAAAGATATTGCTTGAATGATAATCTACTTTTAAAGATGATGGGGATATGTTAGGTCGGTAGGTATGTGGTCATGAGGTTTTTGAAACAATCAATGTACACTGAGAAGAGATTTGTGACGAGATAAAATCGGTAAGAACAAAATTAGTTGCTTGGTTGCTAAAGCAATGGGAGAAATTTATGGGAAACGAAAAGAATGAATGGACTTGGCAACAATACTGCCCATCCTTCTTGTTAAGATTGTGAAAGACCTCGATAAAGGTAAGTGACAGAATTGCTGAAAACTTGAAGACTGCCAAGATACCCTAAGCAGTAGGATAGGGGCCAGTATTTTCGTGAAGTTAGGCTAGGCTCAAATGTTTAGGTTTGATGGTATTCGTAAGAATCACACGACAACAGGGAAACGCAGCATGAGAGGCAAATATCAAAACAAATATATGAATTTCTTAAGAGACACATTTTGGTGGACCAAATGTAAAGACTAAATCGTGATTCAACAGGTTGAAAAATGGTACTCTTTTTGTTGACAATAAAATCTACAATCGTAGGTAAACAGCAAATGTAAATTTGACTTCAGAGAATTTTTAAAATTAGATACTTTTTACCGTAACTACGTTTAATACTTTCGATTGATAAAACGTACCTGCATACTTGATTTGGGTGAAACATGTTGTGTAACCAAATATGCACTGGTCAACAAACTGTTTTTCCTTACATTCCCTTAGCGATAAAGAGATTGGGCACTTAAAACATTCCATCGACAAAACTGTTGAGAAGAAGAAACATAAATATCATGTGAGAATGGTTTAAATCACAATGACGTTGGTTAAGCTAAAGATTCTCTACGTTCCTTTTTTAGCAATGGTAGCGTCAAGTTAACGCAAGTCAGTACTGAGTTCGGAAAGGTATATTTCTAAACCGTGACAACAGCAATTGAACGTACTGACGTAAATGAGGCTTCCCTAGAGAATATGCTACCTTTCTTCACAGCTTTTTCTTAAAGTGACATAGACATTTTGTACTAGTTGTTTCGAAAATGTCATATCCGCTTGTTTGATGTTTTCAATTTTAGTTTCATCAATTACAACTGAAACCTGCTCACCGCAATATAAAGGAAGATCATACGTTATATCTACTGAGACGTGACTGTAGAAAAGTAAATGAGTTTTTCACATTTAAATGACAAAAACATTTTGAGATTCCGAGCTGCATTAAACTATCGTGAAACTGGGAGATATGAAAGTTTTGCATTCCTCTGAACTTTTCCCCTCATCAGTACGAACACTGCTTTACTTCTTTCAGTCTGTCCTTTAAAATTTACTATATTTCAGTAACACGGTTACTTGTCAAGTAGGGGAAGTGCTTCCTTAGCCAGGAAACAATGTATTTAGTTGGTTCTTTGAATAGCCAACTGGTTTTCAAACAGACAAGCATTCGGATAGCTGTAGTTTCCTAAACTAATGCATTTTCATTTTTTATTTTGTGAGAACTATCTCAAGTGCATGTTATCAAATCTTTGAAGGATCACCAGATATATAGAGAACGCATTCAGCTTTTAACCTTGAAGAGATTTAATTCGTTATTAGAGAAATCGTTCGTCCACTCAGACGCCCATTGAATACACTTTATATCAGAAAATGGACCATGTTTTTAGAACATAGAAACAAACTAGTTTTTCGTTTGGAATCGTAATGGATTATGGGAGGAGACGATTTACGTAATATTGTTCAACAAATTGCGAAAAGTTAACTTTAGCAAGAACAGTTTAGTATTATGGCTAGTCCATTCGGTTTCTCTAAAACTTAAAATAAATTTAAAAGATCAGATAATTGAATTGTGAACATTAAAAACATAGATTAAGCTAAAAGAAGATTTACCACAACAAAGTTAAGTATCCCTGATTCAAAGAAATCCCAGAAAATGTTAGCTTTGCAGTTATTCCAATATGATAGTATTCTACTAAAACTTGCTTCCTTACATGCAAAATTCAGACCCCTGCGGGCCCGGGGTCAGAGAAAGTCCTTAGCGCAATGAGAAGTACACGACGTATTACCTGCGTCACCTTTACTGCTACAAAGAATTTTAAAGAGAGCGTCTTCACACAGAGAGGAGGTTTGTTAATTTTTACTCCAAGGATTACTTGGCTGCTAAAGAAAGTCACAATAGGCTTGTTTCGTATTTTGTTATGTTTATAGGGTTTCGTTTTCCTATCACGTAAATACATTATCATGGTAAAATATTCAACTCCTAAAAACATCTTTGCCTTCTTAGTAAGTGATAGCTCTTCTTGCTATCTTTTCGAGTATTTTGTCCCCAGGATCTACCATACTTTGCTAAGAAGAATAATATTTCGACATCAAAACGGGTCCTCGAAAGTTTTGAATGACAGAATCGAAAGCTACTCCTAACTGCAATGTTGTCTTATCCTGCAGCTACAGACTGTTGTCTCATTTCTTATCGAAATAACTTCTATCACTTAATGAGCATGCCATCTGCATTCATCAGTGCATAGAGTTTTGCAGGACAGGTGAGTTTTCACTTGCTGAATAATTATTTTGCTTTTATTAAACAAGGTATTAAAACATTCATAATTATTTCTATGGAGCGGAGGGGCTATTCTTAAGGTGAAATTTTCTTTCGTTTCTTCTACCCCATTCTGTATAGCAGACCGTGTTTCCATCGCTAACTAGGAAGCTGAAACACACAACTGAGAGGTGCAAGAGAGTGCTTCCATGAAGCTACGGCCCACATAAGCAAACACTTGAAAGGAAAACACAGTATGGTAGCACGATGACCAATTTTACAATACGGGAATAAATCTTAATTCACTCAATCAAATACTAAAATACTCTGCCATTCTACAGACTAACAACAATAAAACCTTACACAAGGTCACGTATAACCTAGTTCGCATTTAATAGTTTGAACTAATTGCATTTTAATTGATAACCCTCACATACGATCTGGTGTAGAAATGACTGTGAAACATTTCAATGGCGGAGAAGCTTATAACGGGTGAGATCATCACGGCCTATCAGCAACATACAGTTTCGTTTATAAGCACAAAATTGTTGTCAGATATGGACAGATGGCGTTGATTCTGTAGGCTTACAAAGTCTACTGATCAAGGAGAGACGCTTGTCCTTGAGAAAATGTCACGATACAGAGTGAAATATATTCTCTCCTTCTTAGTTTAATATGCTTCGGGGAAAAGCCAAATATCTGGTTGTTTGAGGAACGCAGAGGCTTGCTTGTGCGGGTTCTTATTGACCGTAGGTACTCACTTAATAGTAGTAAAATGACGCGTCCTTTTAAAAAGTAACTAACAATCAAGTCGCACTAGAGATAGCTCACATTTACTGTCGTATGTGTGGTGATAGGTTGTCTCCAGGGCTTCAGGTGTCAGTAGTTTGACCAAATATTACACATTATACATTGATAATAATAACCAAAGTATTTTGTGAGGCTTCTCAGACAGAAACTGGAATGGTTTGGCAGCAAACCAACACACACAAAGACGGAATGAAATCGTCATGAAAAAACGCTTTTTACAATTTACGAGACCCCTATTTTATTACTGATATCCTTATACGTGAATTGGAATGATCACGCCCTCCACATTACGGAAAGACAAGTTTTTACTCTTCAATGAAGACTAGTTCATGTCTACTTCGTTCAATGACAGTTTTTCAAAAAGGTTGGTGTGTAACTCATCTTCTTGTAAGATACGTCGTCAATCGATTATTTAATTTTTTTTTGTCTTTAGTTGGCAAAACGTGGTGCAAAACGTGGTGATTATTTGAACTGATATTCTACATAGAGTCTGGTACAACTTTGTGTTCCTATGGTTCAATAACTTCTAGACTTACTCCAGTTGCAACGTAATCTACAAATTGTTCCCGTAAGGGTAAAAAATCAATCACAAATGCTCAATTTAGTTTATATACAGTGGCACAGAGAAAGAAAAGACAGTGGCATAATTTTTTGCTGTTTTCAAAAATCTATAATATAGCTGTT
Organism: Holothuria glaberrima; assembly: GCA_009936505.3. Lineage (NCBI taxonomy): Eukaryota > Metazoa > Echinodermata > Holothuroidea > Aspidochirotida > Holothuriidae > Holothuria > Holothuria glaberrima. The sequence continues at coordinate 14,749 of WURT03023174.1, read as the reverse complement.
CTTGTGATAAAGGACTCTTCAAAACATCCTTTAACTGTGAGTGAGTCCTGTCTTAACGTTCTTACAATTCTCAAAGAAATACAGCACTATTTTAAGAACAGCGAGCATATCCCGGTCGATTTAAAGTTGTAACCTTACCTAGAGTACCTAGCTGAGAAGAGAAATTCAAATCAAAATCGACTTTTTAATGTCTGGGGTATTGAAAACCCAATACAGAATTCTGGTTTGCTCCATTCTCCATAAGGTTCGGCTTTATTTCTCTTCGGTTTTTCTTTGTTGTTATCCACGTTCCTTGTAAGTAGCGGCAAGCCAACCATACAAAATGTACCTATTGCCTTCTGTTGCAAGTGAGGCACTAAAACATGTACAACTTTTCGACCATGAAGATATATTTCGGTTGTTAAAGACTTACATGACCACGTGAGCTTCAGTTCAAGATTTGGAGCATTTGCTTATTCAACAAGGAGGTTATTCCAGCAATAATATCTAGGTTGCGGATACCCAGAGCATACAATTTATAACTTGGCCAAATGTCAAAGCCCAAAGTTTTATATTCCTGAGGCCTCTTTTCAATTTTCTATCAAATTTATATGCAAATTTTCAACTTTACCATGCAGCCTACCGCAACCATTTCCAGTCGATGATATTTATTATCCAAGTAAAATATTCAGAGCAAGTCAAGCTAAGCTGACCTGGAAATTTCCCACTCTTTTTGATAAGAATATTTAAACATTGTAGCCTATGTAAGCTAAGGGTCTCATATATTTTCATCGAAATGGCAACATCTCCCATAAAAAGGGTAAAAACGATGAAGACTTCACCAATATAACGTAGTCCTTCTGATAATTTTAACGATGACACTGATTGCTAAAGTTTCTGGTTAGTCCTATAATTTCAAACTTTAATTTTAAAAATTATGTAAGTTGCAATCAGTGATTGCCAAATTTGTCCTTCTAAAATTTATAGCTTTTTTACTTTTCTTCTCAACTACACATATTGCTTAGGGACCGACTCAAGCAATGGTTAACCTGGACATGAGTTGAACTTCCTTTATTCTTGAAGTGCACACATCTACAGAACAGGAATATATCATAGGAACCTGTGTTTCTATTTTGCCTACTTCTGCAGAGTATTATGTGACCATTCACCATGCAGCTGTCAGGGAGCCTGAACTATGTGTAGAGCCGGTGACATTCCTGTCTCGCTCAAGTTATTGTAATACGTTTCCTTAGTGAAACAGAAGCCAGGGGTGGCAACTAAAATAGCGTTTGTCGACGGGGAAGGTTCACTCTAACCACCCAAGTAAATCATTCAACTACTGGAGTTCAAAAAACATGATTTTCTTCAGGCTTTGGACTAACTTTTTCAAGAGCCTCTTCATGCTGAAGTTGTTTCCAACATATTTCAAAAAATCGCCACATTCCTCCTTATTGAGTATTGTAAAATCCCAAAGTCCATCGCCGTATACTATTTGTATCGCAGCACGAAGGTTTTTCATCACTCGATCGGGTCACAGGAAATAGCACAACAGTCCGTGCATGCATCTACGGAACTGGTTACAATAAAATGCAAATTGCCTGGAAAACTTCCTGTTGCGTTTTGCTGACGTAGTTTGTATCTATTCAATGACACTAATCACACTTATTCAGCAGGCATTGCTAGGATCATAATTATCTAGCCGTGAGCATTTGATGTGGGAAAGAAGGTAAGCAGAAGAACTGGCAACTTTAAAGATAACAAATATTTATGTTGCATTACTCATTACCATGCACATGCATACCTCATCAAATTGATTAACCAAGTAGCAAGATTGGCTTAGTTTTATACTTTGCTGTAATAGAACTAAAAGCAAACAGGCCTAGGTGAGATCCTTAAGATTTTTAATGCTCTGTTACACCAAAACTAATAATTATTATATAAAATGTTTTACAGTCTACTCTTTAGAGTTACATACATTGATGTATACGTCTCGTTATAAATGATGTTGTTTGTAGCTTTAAAAAAATATTATAAACCTTAAGTACGATGGGACTAATTTAATGGGTAGACAAACTGACTTTAAAATTATCTGTTGTATGTGGTTCCTGAAAAAAGTATCTTCCAATTCACAAACATTACGTCTTGCAAAAAAAGACAAGTATTAACTAGTTAACCAGATGATTGAACAATCCTCGATACTTTAATACAGTACCATTGGCATTTATAGTATAAAACTTGTTAGTCCTAATATCACTCCATTTGGTATTCCACATTTTACGCCGGCTTCAAATCTACATTGCTGAAAGATGTGAAGAAGTCATTTTTCCAACTATATCTTCTGATTGGTCAAAGGCCGTTGAATTCAAAAGTTTATTGCGATTGTAAGTGCTCAAACGGCAACTTGTAGAAGCTAGGATTTAAAAATTTCGAAACTTGGCAAGTGTAAATGAAAAGCTACGAACAAGGTTATACACCACTTACAAGTCAAAACAGGTAATAATTTCGTATGAATACTAGGGCAGCAACGCCGCCGTTGTTCAATCCTTTGAAGAGACCACCTGTTTGGAATCGGTCGATTGAAGATGAAAATATCTCCTATAATTGCTTTTAAAGGAGGGAGTTCTCTCCTTAATACTGAAGCCCAGCGCTAGCACTGGTTCTTATGGGGACAGCTCTCTATTCCGACGTCTCTATGTTCCGAAAAGTTCGCATTGAGGTCAGTGTTAGAGAAAAGGTTAGGTCAGAACAAGCCCCCATCCTACTACTGTCCTTCATGCGCACATTCGGCGGAATATAGAGACGTTGGAACAACGAGACGTCTGAACATAGAGGTGTAACCGGTTAGTATATGTCGTATACGTGGATGCTAAATAAATCCTTTTCTCTCCCAGTGGCTGGGGCATTTCTTTGAAGTAGAACTGCCATTTTCCAGAAACTCTCGTAATAGTAATATTAGAAGGTTTCTTGTAACAGTAATGTATATGAGAAACCTTTTTAAATATTAACTGGAAAATTTGAAGGCAAAAGATGTCATCCTGTGCTGTAGGTTTGAAGGCAAAAGATGCCATCCTGTACAGTAGGTAGGCCGAATGAGACTTCCAGTGCATAACAACATGTTCAGAAAACAAATCAAACATTAATAAACACTTTCAAACAAATTTTATCATAAGGCTTAAAGCCCTAGTACCAGTAAGGGAACTACTGCAAGTTCTACAAATACACAAATGTTGGATAGGCTAGGCTAGGTTCTTTGTGCTCATGGTTTACATGAAGGTGGGGCCTTTTTCATACGAAAATTTTCGTATGAATAAAGGACAGTGGGAGCACTATTCATACGAAAATTTTCGTGCTGCCAGTCTAAGTACTAGTGTGAGTGGTGAGTTTCACATGCACATGCATCGAACATTCGTACCGTACCGTTATCATTCTATCACTTGCACGTGCGTACGTACGCAACTGTACATACGCAAGCTATACATACGCAGAACCACATAGTTTTCTTTGTATGAATTGTTACTACTGGTAGGTTTATTCATACAGAAATCCTCGTATGAATAGCCACAACATTACAAGAAAGGCAATGGCAGAGTGTGAAGCCACTCTCACCAAAGTTGCCCCGTAGAGATAAACTTTCCAAAGAAAGTATGTGGATACATTGTGCATGTTATTTGAGAGTCTTTTGCGGTGTGTGAGAAATGTTTCACTTATTCCTCACTGACTGGGTTAGTTTAGCTTTATTTTCCACGGTCGATCATGCTTCTGTATCTGAGTGGTACTGCACAATGCCAAACAATATGTAGGTTTCTTGCGTGTCGAAGCATGTATTTCGAGACTAAAGAATCTTCTTTTTGGATGTCAAAAAAGGTTGTGTTTATAATCAAAGATGTAATAAAGAGAATAGTAATTGCTTGGATTATTTTTCAAGCTATTTTACATTGATAAAGTTTACGTTTTCATCAAGGTTATGAGAGATTCACTTTACCTTGTTCTTAGTCATACACAATGTATGACTAGGCCTAGGTCCCTAGGTCAAAATTTTTACTTGCTGAACGTTGCGCAAAAGTTTATATCTTCAAACTAGGCTTAGGCTAGGCTAGTGGTTTCTGAGTGAAAGTCACTTCACCGATACTCGACATGTGTTTATCAGGCATTACGAAATTTTCATATGCCTAATAGCATGAAAACTTACCGATTTCGAAAAAGTTTCCTCATGTTAATGGCAATAGGCTAGTGGTGTTCAAGACCGAAAAGCAATCTATAATATTGTATGTTGTTTATTAAAGCTGTGGGAGTATTAGTCAGGGTAACACATGCCGCGAGGTAACGTTTTTCCGTTTCTTTTCACTTGTACAGTACGTACCGAGGTATAAGTGAAAAGTCTAAATACAAACACGTTACCTCGTGGTAGGTATTACCCTGACAAATACTCACAGCTATATGGTAAACAAGATACTAAAATGACCTTTGACATTCACCCTGCGAAGCGGCTCCCTCTGCAAGTAAAAGGCAACACCTTCCATACCATTTACTCTTACTAGGTTTTACAGTATAACAACAAGGTATGACAAATTAATTCGTGTCTCGGGGGCTATCATCAAGCAATCGGCATTCCAATACGATACATACTCCCTCCAGATAAAGTAACCTAAAGCAACAAACATGTAATATAGACACAGTATCGAAAAAGTGAGAACTCTACAAGGAGTGTCTTGCCCCGAAAATGCGGGATAAAATGCCCGAAAACGATAAGAAAATTGCCAAATTAGTACCACGATCCTTCCCCTCATAGCCGCCTCAAGAACAAACTGTAATGCCCCACCAATGTGGGACCTCTACCGAAAATGTCAGATAGATTTAGCAACAATTATGGAAGAAGTAGGCTTTTGAAAAGTGAGACAGAAATTTGCCCTCTAAAGTATAACATAAACCTACCCACACTTCGTGGGTTGAGTTAACAATAAGGAAAGACTCTTAAAAGAATAGACAAAATTCAGTACTATCCTGTACTTACTACAGTAAGGTTTGTTGATGTTTACAGATCACATGATTAAGACAACGCCATTTATAACGTAAACGTGAAAAGTAATTTTACGTATATGAAGTTACCCTTCGTAAATAGTATGCATCAATTTCTAAAACCACCAGTTAATGTGCTGAGTAAAAGAACATAGCCCCATCTGGTTTTAAGTGTATTCATGTAGGGTAAAATTCATCCCAACCTTCGTCACTTTTACCCTCTCAAAACATGCATATTCAGCTCTTCTAGAGTAAAATGACCCTTTAAAACCGACTACAGCAAATTACACTTTGTCTTGGTGATTTCTCCCTGCAATGCATAGCATTGGTGATTGTCATTCCAGACGAATATCTAAACCTGAACAAGTATGAAGAATGTTTTTAAATTAACTTTACACTTTGGAGTAGATGTATGCAAGAATCTCTGTACAAATAATTGCCCTCTAAAATGCCTTTCTCCGAGAGCGACTTTATATGAAGCTGATACCAATTCTTCCAAAGTTGCAATATCATTTCAAATGAAACATTCCCTAGATTTGTGTCTGCCGTCAGACTGTTGAGTCAGGCAAATTATGCTGCACAGAGACTCATCTTTTTCCTCAGAGACTGATGTGATGAAGTGACTATTGCTTGCATATGTTCAAAGGGAATGAGAGAAAAAGTGCCAAAATGTCACGGAACATTAACCGTGAGTACTCCGCCGCTATAGGCGGCATATTTTGATCAAGGTCACCTAGAACCCTCAAAACACATTTCACGCAAAAACGGAGGTTGCTATGGAAACATTATAAAAAAGAACCATATAATTTCGTCATCCAGTGTATGTGATGTACACAAAAACAAACCACATGAATTAACTTGCAATTGGAACCCGGAAGCGATGAAAAAGTACGTACATTTTCTAGAGAAAGGATGCCAGAGAGTCTTAACGTAGCTGTTTATACATACGCAAACGATGAAATTTTTAAGAGGATATATCGATCTGAGCGGCCATACTTAAGACATCCACACCTTTGGCAAACACGGCATTATATAATGACTATACGATGGGTTCTTTTTTGTGAAGTTTACGTCGAAAGTAACTCGTATTCCCAGTTTAAAGATGTAAATAAATATGTGCAGATAATAGCCATTACGATAGAGGAAAGATTACAAATTTTAACTAGTGTTTTGGTTTTCCCCCAAAAAGGAGAATATCGCGGACTGTTTAAGTAGCACTTCCCCAGCCTTTAGCTTCCCTTTAAGTTGTAAAGATTCATGTAAGTGTCTTTACAGTCGTTTGTTTTCATACCTTGTATTTTACTTTTAAACGAAATCATGGGCACACTTTCCAAACACATTTTGGAGCAAAACGTTTATATCGAGTGATCGCTGGCTCTCTTCGTCGTCATGGCCTCCAATAGGGAATACAGGATGTATAATAAAGGCTGATCGAACGGAGGAAAGGGCTGTTTACGAGTAAAATTAGCATTCTCCGTTTCTAACTCTTGCACATCCTTTTCGAAAGAGAATGGCTACTTTAAACTGACCTTAAGCCCTGAAGACGTTCAAAATTTAAGTGATAGATATTGGCTGTGGTAGATATAATATACTAACAAGAGTGTGCGTTGTACGAGCTTAAAAACGGACGCGACGAAAGAGCTCTTCAACCAACACACAACAAAACCACACTCGAGTAGTATGCCATCTATTTTATTCACTCCGGACTTATCTGCTAATGAACCCCGGTACTGAGTGACTAGCTGTGGAGGCCTTTTTGCAGAATCAAAAATCGTTATTTCTTCATATTTGTTAGCCCGTTTCCCCTCAGTCTCTTTTCGAGAAACTTAATTTTTTAAAACAGATTGCCAGTGGTCATGTTTTACTATTATAGCAATTACGAGAAATATTTTTTTAAGGTAAAGTCTTTAAGGATAGATGGAAAACATACCATGCGTATAATTTATTACAAATCTTCAAAACGAATACGCCGATGATTTTTACGAGACTTTCTTAAAACGTCAATTGTGACTGTGACTTTAATCCTGAAAACTAACGCAATTTGCTTTGCAACCATTTTGTAGTAAGCGTTAGTCGTAGTGAGTGTCTAACAGCGCAAATTTTTTTCACTCACTTTTAATACAACATGAACGCGTTATTCGATGAAACAGACGTTTCCGCGTAATTAGAAGTGATCGTTATTCATACCAGGAGATGCACACAACCATTATTACTCTCACTTGATCTGAGACAGCTTCGCTTAATTCAATAAGTTTCTCTCTCGGAACTGCTCGACTCAATTTTCTTTCCTTAAAACACAAGTTGGTTTGTTTAAATTTGTCAAGAGCTCGCTATTACTCATTTGCTTGCTTCTTTTACGGCTAATAAAATACTAATTCCTAAGCAGCTTGAACGAATATGCAGCTGGCCATATAAATGCATGATGCGGGGATCTGTCACACGAATGTGGTCGTCTTGACCGGATGAGAAACAGACCGGCCGAGGATGAGTGATTGAGAAAATTCTTTTGAGAGTGTTGGTCACAAACCCTTGAGGAAGGTTATGATACGAACTAGAATTCGGCATTGAGCTTCTTAAGAGATATGTTTGAAATAATTTTGTATGAATTACCAAATAAGTTATACACACGGACACACAAGTAAAAGAAAGATTTAAACAGTTTTGTCAGAGTGTAGCTCACTCTCACAGTACTGCACTGCTTTCTAAGTAGGTACATAATGATAAAGCAACAAATTATAAGCAAGAAGTAGCAAATAGATTCATTGTATCTTTTTTCCGTTCTAGAGATATGGCTATTTATTGTAATGACAGGGTGCCACCTTTTGTGAAAAATGATGGATTGTACATAGCAATTTTGTTATGATGTCATAGAGCCACAACAAATTATGCATTGACTATGTAGTTCTTTATAATCTGTCTCAATAATTTGTTTGATACCATTGGTACGATACTGTGAAGTTTCTGTCTAAACTATTTATTCCCTAGACTATAAATTTTTAGAAAGGATGCACAAAAAGGAAACAAAGGTAAACATTACTTACAGAGTTGCCCTAATGTGGCTCTGATAGGACATTACAGAATTGCTACAAGTCATCTTATGGTGACAGCCTGTCATTGCAATAAAAAACACATCTTTAGAACGGAACAAGAAGCAACAAAGCTTTATTCTGCTACTTGTTGATAATTGGTTGCTTTATCATATGTGCCTCCTAAAAAAGCTGAATTTATTTTCCCTTTAACTACATTTTAAGAATCCATAAACCAGCAAATTGTAAACATCCTGATGCATTATCCGTTAAAGACAACATATGATCGCTCGCCTCCAAAATTTGTTACTGTTCTCAACCCGTCTTTCCTGAAGATTACTATTCTTATTATCACTTTGCATGTAGCGTGATTTGCCACTACATTCAGAAAATTGCATTTGCAAAAATCTAAACGAAACATAAATCTCCATAATTATTCTTTTTTTCTGACTGAGTAAGCTGCATGTCATGATTCATAATATCAATACCAGTACGAAGGAAACGTATACTTTTGTCTTTTCGTGCTAAATAAACTCCTTGGATTCTTCCGTTCACAGGATGTTGAACTTTGCAAGTTATAACTTGAGAGAGAACGTCTACTGATCATGTATGCAATACCTCAAGGCTTTCATATTCGACGTCCAACGCAGCGTAGAAATTTTGAATTACACGTAAAATGCTACAGACTTACACATACAACCAGTGAAACATTTTGAGGACAAGAGACGAAGCCAATGACATCTAGTATCTGATAGATTGTTTTTAATGATTAAAATTTGTACTGAAATTACAAAAAAAATTTTACAGCGCCACAATTTATCAAATGAATTGAAGGCAAAACATAAAAATTAATACCTTTACTTGGGAAATACACCTAGGGGTAAGAAAAGTAGTATTAAGTTTGAACCATAACTGTAGTAACTTGGTACGAGGATACGGAAACTATCCGGAAACTGTCCTGAAACTAACTTGGGGTCGTTGTCACAACATGTTTCATTGCTAATTAAATGGAAAGAAAAGATCAATCTCTTGTCTAGCAGCACAATCATAACAAAAGCAAATTATTTGCATGTCGTCTACTTTAAAATCATTTACAAAATTTGGCTCCAGTTACTGAGAATGTTGTTTTCATTAATAAAGCTTAAATATAGAAATAAAACTCCAAACAAATCGTTCCACTAAACTAAACTGTATATATGCCAATTTTACATAATCAATAAACAACAAGATGGTTCAATAAACGTATCGCGATATCAGTAAAAATAGAAAGCAAGCACATTCCTGCGTCACACACATTTATCGTAGTTACAAACCGATGGAGTTGGAAAAATCACTGGACTGCTATCCCTGCTAATTAATCAACTTATTCGACCTATCATAGCTAGAGGCCTACAATGTATACTAAGACTGTGCACTTTTTACTTTGCTTTTTCTCTAACGCAGAAAAAAAATGGAATGTGGAAGTGACGTGTATTTCTCTACCATAATATACTGGAATCACTGCATTTTTTTTTTTTTTTTTTTGTAATCTGCTTGGCAACAGATCTGTGCTTTATCATCTTTGTGGATAAGTCGGCGAAATAAAAAGGCAAAGATTAGACAGAAGGAAAGGAAAGAGTAACCACGTACCTTCAGGCAAAGCAGACGTACACAATCTTGATTAATTTTTGATGCCTCAACAAAACGTCAACCAAGGTCACTTACTGATTGATTTCGGAAGCTTAGAGAGAATGACCGCCAGTTAACGTAAGCATGAAAGCTAGACTAAGTCAAATATCTATTTTTTTTCACGCAGATGTTTGAGAAGGAAGAGTTCCTTATCTTGTTAACACAACTGCTTAAGTAAAAGTTTTATCTGGGTTTAATCAACAAAATCATAAGAAAAGCAATAAAATCGTCCCTTTAGTGGCAGCTCTCTCTCCCCGATACAACAATGTCGTTCACTCTTATTGCTTATAGTTAGTTCAGTGTTCCATAACATATTGTAAGTATATTTACAGCCATTTCAGATGGGAAATATGGAAAGTAAACGTTCGTGCATTTCCCTGAATCAACACCGCCTTAATGACTTCTTGCATCAAAAGGTCCCCATGACAATAAAGAACGAAGATCATTTTATCGACAATCACAATAGCTTTTGTTCCTTATAACTAAAAAAGCTGTTCTATTGCCCGCTTTGGTAAAATACGGTATGTAAGACGCTAGTTTTACTAATTTCTTTGCGATATACCATTCACTATACGCCTCTCGATTAAGTTTAAGCTCACAAAAGCAAAAGCAAACAGTTTCCACAAAACCGTGTCACTTATTCATGCAAAATGAATGTCAAAGTCACTTTGTTATTGACGTCATAAAAATCTGGTAATGTTTGCCTAGTACAAACATAGGCTTCCTGTTTATGTATCTGCATTCAAAGCAAACTATCTACATAACGATTTAAATTGCAATTTTAAGGTATAAATTCGATGCCTGAATTTTTAAAGGTACCTAAAACTTGTCCCCCTAGTTTTGGGAATAGGAGTTACCATTTTGTTCCCTTACTCTTAATTTGAATTGTTTTCTCAGTCAAATTATCACAATCCTTCTAAGTATGACAGTTATCTGGTAACTAACCTCTTTTACTGTTTTCGTGGATTAATATATACAAAATTATTTATGAACTGTAATTATAGGTGTAAATTAAACCTGACATGAGGTAACTCGAAACAAAGCGCTCTATTTTTTGTAGTCTTATTGAGGTATATTTAACCGCAGCCTACCGTACATCCTAAGTCATAGTTTTAGTGAAGTTAAAAATAATAAGATCTGTGTCATGTAGAAATTATACTCAATTCATAATCGACTAATCTGTTACACATGTACTGATAATTTGTCGATTAAAAAAGGCAATTTTTCAAAGATGGCAGCAGGTGGATTGTGATTTTCACTAAAACCGGTATCAAGTTGGCACCACGTCCACTAAATTGACGCAACGAACCTTTAATGTCAAAATGAGACAGTTTATACCAACAAATAATAACCATTCCTTGGCTAATGCACTGGAAGAACTATAAGGGAAATATGCAGGGAGGCGCTGTCAATAGGAGCTCTGGAGACAGAAGTATTAAGTCATCATCTCTGGAGAACATTAAATTTGAGTCTTAAATCTGTTCGGTTCAATAAAATTATTTTGTTTGAGGACTTACAACGTCTTATCAACAAAATATCGATGGTTGATTAAAACTAAGACAAGTGAGAGGTAACAAGTTTCTAGTTGCACACCTTGGAAAGCGATGCCAAAGCGAATATCATCTACAATAGTGTCCGCAAAGGATCCATTTCCATGCAAACCAAAATCTTAGAGAATATGCAGGCAAAGTCTTCATACTAAGAGAAGGGCGCAATGCCGTCTTTCTGCACCGGTGTTAAATGGCATTTTTATGTACCATGAATTAAGTCGTTACCAACCGCACCAGGACAAGACACACGCACTTAAAGTAACGCCCAGTCTAGGATCCGTGGACAAAAAGTACCTGCAGCTACTGCTAGCTTCAATCGATGGCAATCAAAACTAAGCCATAAAATCGTATTATGCCCCACTTTCACAATAGAATGGCGGGGTTTTAAAAAATCTTTTTGTTGCATATCTTATCGTATTATCTTATTCAAGCTGCAAGTCTGTATGAAAAATTGTAGGGAGTTAGAGAACACAAAAGTATGAAACTAAAACCTGCGAAAATAAGAAAAAAAAAACCAAAGTTATGACCTTGAGACAAAGTATAGTCAATAAATAAAATAAAATAAAGAAAGATTAAAATCAAGTGAAAGTTATGACTTAAAGTAAATGAAAAATTGTTTAATTAAAATAATTGACGTCATAACTACTGAGGAAGGCATAACTTGTATTCACCTAGAGAAATTCTTATGATCAGCGAAACCTTGCATGTGCCTCAATGCTAAGAGACGACGGAAAGGTAACGCGCATTTATGTCATTTTTATTCTCATCAAGTACAGTGCATTTTCTCGAGAAAATTACGATCAGGTCGCAAACTCTTTCACCAAGTGTCACTTAAGGTTGAATGCTCGTCCCTCAAGCCTCATTTTACCTTACGCATCTGTCCACTCGTCATGTAATCAGTGCATCGTAGAGACATTTACAAGCTTTAAAGCAACGAACTGACGAAGGAGATGATTGCCATTAGAAGTCTAAATCAAATGCCTTTCATCAGGCACCTCATCAAGGTACTGTTTCCTATTTGTATTGCACGAATGTTTTATCAAGAGTTCCTATGTCGTTTTGGAGGATGCAATTACAATATGGTGTTTTCGTTCAAGCCAAGTACCCTTTTCCGTCCCAAACATAAATTACGCATTTGGACATAAGCCAAACATTTTCAACTATCTTCCTAAACAGCAATAGCCAACCTATGGCAATGCCTACCCGATATATCTAGATTCTGCCAGTAAAAGAATCGAAAGCTGGAATTATTACATGTATGAATGGAGGTCCTATAAAAGAGTTTCAGTAAAGGGAACATTTCATAAGCCGTATTGACTGCACCAAAAGTTTCTTTCAAACCCCGCCATCCTATTGTAAAAGAGGGGTATAGCACTTTACCAATCCCTACACCTAAGGCCTTTCCTACTGCAAAGAGCTCTCAAATACATTTCTATGGAAGAAGATTTTTGTCAGTCGTGTCTTCGAGCTTTCTGCCTCACATGAACCTCAAACACATATCCTGCAGAACTATGAAGGTTACAACTAACCGCTTTGAGAGAGGCTAATACATCATGACCGACTCACATTCAAAGGATGATATTGCCTAGTTTTTTCTTCCTTTTTTAGAGGAAGCAATACAAGCGACATGGGTTGTTAAGGCTAAAGAAGTAACTTCCAAACGGTATATTCCCGTGTGCATAAAATCTATACTCAGTTTTTTCAGGCTTAAATGAGTCTCCCAATCATCGGAAGCCTAAGTTGAACAACCGAATACTGTCGCTGACTGCCATCTTAAACGTTTCTTTGTGGAAACTGAATCAGGGGATGGGAAGAGCGTTCATATGACAGACATGGATGGATAGTTTTCTGTCATTGTCCCTTGAGGTAAAGATTGTTAAGACAGGCCGTAATACCACGTTTTTTGCTGGAATTTGAAACCATCTCACTGTGCATCTTCTTACTCGTTCAACTCTCTCTCTCTCTTCGGTAGTACATGCATTATGCACTTGCATAACGAGTACATTTTTCAAATATGTAGAGTAAGTATATGGTATAACATTTGGCAGGCTATTTTTATTTAAAATAGAACGCCCACTCAACAAATGGGTGAAACGTCAACTTGTAACAACGTAAAATGATAATTTGCGTAACTAATTGTATAGAATCAAAGATCCCGTACCTGTTCTTATCTCTTATGCCGAGCACCAAGCGAGAAGGCAACAGGTCACATTTTCCAAGTCTTTGGTATGACCCAACTGGGAAATGAACCCCGGCCTCCCGACTGAAAGGCGGATGCTCTAACCACTAGGCCAATCAGTCGGATGAATTCAAAAGCGCGCAGTATAGTAACGTAAACGCTTAACTTAGAAGACGATTTGCCTATCCAAGACGCAATCTTATTGTTAGATGTTTATATTCAATTTATTATACACTTGATAAAGACACCAGGAAGGGGTCGAAATATTCTGAGCACTAATAAATGAGTTGGATTTTAAAAGCACTCCATATTTTGGTATATTTTCTTGTATTTATTAGGAGAATACGTGCACCTATATAAACTTGACTGTCGCAAGTTACGCTTGTGACAGTCTTGTCAATCAGTCTTGAAACCTACTCTGAGCTGCACTGATGAGATCTAACAAGATCTAAACAGTTCTGTCTGCAGATATATATATATATATATATAACGCTAGAATCCACCAAAGGGGAAAATTTCGGGGCGTGGCACGCCCCTTCGTAAAAGGCGTAAAAAACAAAAAGATACATTAGATTATATTTGCTTTAGCCCCCCACTTTCGAAGCACAAAAACCCGTTATTCGTCTCTTCTGTAAGAAATGTCAAAAATTTGCAGAAATTTTTCTTAGAATTTGTCCAAAATAATGCACCAGATTGCATCTAAGGACCCTCAAATATCAAAAAATTTTCCAAAGGACTAATAAATATCAAAAATGTGCAGTAATATACCTTAAAATTTTTCCAAAATAATGCACCAAATTTCATCTAAGGGCCAACAAATATCACAAAATTTTCAAGGGGCTGAGAAAAGTAAAAACAAAATTCAGTAATTTACTTTATAATTATAAAATGATGCCCTGGAATGCATTTAAGGACCCTCAAATATAACAAAAAAATTTCCAAAATGCTAAATAATGTCAAAAATGTGCAGTAATTAACCTTTACATTTGTCCAAAATAATGCACCATATTGCATCTTGGGACGCACAAATATCACAAAATTTTCCAAAGGACTTAATAAAGTCGAAATTTTGCAATAATTTACCTTAAATTTTTCAAAAATGATGCATCAAATTGCAACTTAGAACCCTTAAATATCAAAACTTTTCCAAAGGACTAAGTAATGTCAAAAATGTGCATTAATTTACCAACAAATTTTTAAAAAATGATGCACCAAATTGTATCTAAGGACCCTCAAATATTAAAATTTTCCAAACATGAGGAAAAGCAGCCCGATGCTCTCCATATAGCACCTTCATGGTTAACTAAGTCAAGTGTAAATAATGCTTACAT
>WURT03023163.1:0-15707 GCA_009936505.3 Holothuria glaberrima | reverse complement strand
TAATATTAGCCCAACTTTTAAAGGTTGTGTGACATGCCAACAAAAAGGGCTGTTTGACTTGTCAGTGAAAGAATAAAACTCTGGGCGTCCCAACAAAATAGTACTTTAACCTGCATTTTCGAAACATTTTTTTACTGAAAAGAAAAACTCTAGAGGTCTATTTTCTCAGACTATCGATAAAAATGACACATAAAAGAAAGAGCAAAGAGCAGGCGGTTTGGGAAAAATAGGAGCAACTCTACTGTAATGAATAATTGCATTTTTAAAAAATAAAGAAAAATGCTAGGACACAATCAAATGTCTCAAATAACACTGTTTTCTACGGCGGGCTTCCTGCGCACCCGTTTTAAATATTCTTTCGTGATTACTATCTAAAGGACATTTTGCGTTTTCCATCTATCCATTACTTTATACAAACTCTTCCATTATCAATGAAGCCACCCACAAGCCAAACCCCCTTTATCATAGAAAATGACCTGTAATTCTAAAAGACCTGTTATTCTGAGTAAGGCTTTTATTAAAATGGTCGAAATTTAATCCTTGTGATCTGCTTAGTGCACATTCAATGATATTTAAGAGAGCCAAACGCTTCATTATGTTTTTTATTCTTTAAGTGCCTCAGTGCTACTGGGGCATTGCCCCTAGACCCTACCAGGGGCCTCCGTAGGTCCCTGGACCCTGTATCTTCAACGTTTGGGCTCACCCCTCCCACTCTTGGGTCCACCCTTCCTATTCAGACATCAAATCCCACCCCTCATTATGGGACAGTAACTAGGGCTGTTACCAGGGATTTATTGACAACATCATTGATGGTTTCTTTTCATAAGGCACTATGCACAATCTCCCTGATCATGTATGTTTTTAAACATAAAATCCCCTATGCAAAAGTATGTAGGTCAAGGTAAAGTTGCATAGCCATTTGGAGATATTATCTGCTAATGGTTTCTCATGGGATGATTCATTTTTTAAGGGGAAGTTTCTTTTATGCCCATTCGTTTTCCTCTTTACGAAAATGTTGTGGTCATCAGGTCATGGGACAATTTTCATGTGATATCTCGTACCGTACGTAATTGAGTCAGCATCCGATGAAAGATGAAAATGTTATTCTTTGCCCTAAGTTTACACTCTAAAAAACAAAAGAGTGAAAATCCACTCCAATAGAGCGACACTCATATACATAGAATGAAGTATTGCTCTATTTGGAGTGAATTTTCACTCCACTCTGGGTGAAATTCACTCTTCCTTATGAGTGGTCCCTTAATTCACTCTTTTTGGAGTGAATTTCCCTCTTTGTTTTTAGAGTGTAGGTGTATGGAAAAGCGTTTTAAAAACGGAGGGTGTTTGGCTTGGAATTTTCCCTATTATAACTTTGCAAAAACCTCATGACCGACATTTCGCAATGCTTTGCCCTGATCGACATCATTTTGGGTCAGGGAGGAAGAGACAGATAAAAAAAGATCAAATTTGACGTTGTTTGTCAAGCACCAGATTTGAATGATATTGTTTTGTTCATAATATATGAAAAGTTTGCAAAATTTGCAGTGCCGGATTAAGGCATGATCTCAATACACTGCGGTACATTTTAGGGGGTCTCCTTGCATTCTCCGGGGCCTGCAAAATTTCATATACTTGCAAGTAGTCAAGTTTTGAAGAAAAAAATAGTTTCTGTCATAAGCTAGGGCCTCTTAACTACATAAAGCGTATATAAAAGCCTACCAAGTTTAATCCAGCCTTGAGTATAGACGACTGTACCTTTAAATCAACTTTGAATTCAAATTTAGGCACTATATATTATAAGTTTCTTCAACTGAAAATTCACTCTTTGATAGGGGCTTTCATGGGCGGTTCACAAAAGTGACAGAGAAGACACTTGCCCCCACCACCCAAGATTAGCAAAACGTTGTCCCCATTTACCAAAATATAGCTACATAATGTACAAGATTGTTATAGTGAAATAAAAATATTCTACATTCGGAAGACAGCATCCTTTTCAACTCAAAAAGAACATGGGTCCCTTGGCCATTGGACATATGTTTGTGGTGTCTAGACTTTGACTCATTTTTCCCCAAACGAACTTTCAAAGCTGCTTTCAGGGCTTTGCGATGAAAATTTTCTCTCTGAGTAGTACATTCGGCCTTTTTGTGGCGGTAAAGTTGTTTTACCTTAAAAGAATAGTCCAAACCCAAATTTATTTTTGATGTATTACAGAGAAACTGATTCTAAGCATTCTTGTGAAATTTCCATTCAGTTCCCATGTTCGGTTCTCAAGATATTAGCAACTGAAGTTAAGATATTTTCTACCAGAAGTCAACTTGTAGCAAACAGGTGTGATGTCATGGCTTCACAATGAGGACCAATGTTTTGTATTTCTTTATTTTTCATCATATTGTTTTTACCTTGGATTGATTAGGGTTGCTCTCTTGCCCCTAAGACATATAAAGTTTTAAACTTCCACTGCTCAGGATGCATTTATCAGTTTATGGTATGAATGTTTTTTGTACAAAATTGGTATTAAATTTTAAAGAAAAACAAAACATTCCCCTTCAATGTGAAGCCATGACTTCACACGTGCTTGGCAGGAAATGTGTCAACATCAATTGCTAATATCTCGAGAACTGACAATGGGAAATGAATGAAAATTTCACAGAATACTTAGAATATATTCCTCTTTAACATCAAACATAAATTTGGGTCTGGACTATTCTTTTAACTCGTGATACAATTGACAGGTTCATAATAATGTAATGTTCAAACTAAGGAGTGTTTGAGCCGAAGCAATATCCAAACATATACCACAAGTATAGGCTCCGTTGACCCACCCACGTACCACAGACTCCGAGAATGGGAGAATATGAGGGGGATGGTCAACATCCTCTCATCATTTTCAGTTTGAAGTTTTCCTTCGAAACAGTTATTAGCTGCGTTCGAGAAAGGCTAAAACTTTACCTTAGAAATTGACAAAGTCTGGGCAGTCTCAATTCTCAAACCCACTCCCTGCTCCTCACCATGTTAGAAACTTTCGGATGTCCCTGCGTACCCAAGTAACTTAGAGAATATAAAGACACTCCGCATGTTGCAAGTCACTCATACAGAATTAATGTAGGCGTAGTAATGTTTTCAAACCTGAGCGTGGGAAGGAAAATTTCTAGTGAGTAGGCGAAATACCAAATACAAACGGATAGGGACAGAAAATTATGACATCACGGTTAACGCCATTCCAAAGCATGTACTCAATTTCATCAAATGGTGACATGCACTTTGCGCCTGGTAAACTTTTCGTATTATAAAAATTCCAATTTGCATTTCGATTTCCAAGGTATCATCCGTTGGCTCTGTCGTACATATACGTAAAACGGTTGAAATAATACCGTACGTCAATCCTCACATCTTCTTCCTGGCCACATGTTGCGATCGAGAGTTAACCGCCTCTCATGGTATACCCGGGTGTTTATGAGGTGAGGTTCGAAGGCTTTGTACAAGGCTCGTAGCCATGCATGGGAGGCAGTGGGCGAAGCCCCCTAAATGTTTCCCCCACAAAGTTTCAAGTTCCCTTTGTCTTAATACATTTTTACACATTTACCCTCATGAAAATTTTTCGTCCCTCCTGGAAGCCATTTCGCCCCCTTCAGTACCTTCTCTGGCTACCCGCCTGCTTTGCACCTCATTGCGGAGAAGTACCGCTGCTACCCACCAGCCCACATGTCACTTATTCCTTTTGAAAAATTTTGCACACCTCCCTTTGCCATACGATTGCTGAAAGTGACTCAATAGATCTTCCTTTCGGGAAGCCAAACATGCTGGTCTCATGCCCGAGCATGACCTCACGGGTTAGAGACCGCGACTCGTTTGCGACCAAGACTCCAACCGCGACCAGAAGGTCAAGATCAAAACCTACACCAAAAAAGTGGTATCTAAACCTGTGAAACTGACAGGTCATTCACACTTGGTGATTAAGCCGAGACGGAATCCCTGCCATGAGAAGAGCTCATACACTCATCTATAGACATAAGTGACTAGCTTTGGTTGAAACACCATAGAGAATGTATCTTGACCCACACAACACCATTATGCAATTAATGTAACTTTTTATGAAAGTCCAGTGGTCTGTATTCAATTCACCAGATGGTAACACACATGTACCATCTGACTATGTAAATTGTTTCATGCTACTCACTAGCGGAATAAGGGCGGGGCAACAGGGGCACGTGCCCCGGGCCCCCACATTTGGGATTAATATATACCTTGGGTGTTCTAGTACTGTGTCAAGTGTTCCTAAGCTGTAAGAAAGGGCCCCACACAATCGCGTGCCACGGGCCCCCAACACGCTTAGTCCGGCCCTGATGCTACTCCCCTCCCCCGGGGTGGGGGATTTTAGAAATTCACAGTGAAATGGCTATCCACCAAATAATAGCTACCGTACAGAGTAGAGTGATAGCATTCATCAAGGAATAATTGTGGTACGGCGATGTAGGTTTGAGGACAGAAGAGGGCAAAGTTAAGGACTGTACACCCACCCCATGTAAGATATGTCCGATAATGAAAGTACATTATTCATGAAATCACGAGATGGTCTAAATCACCTTCAATTCTTACTGATTTCAAAATTCCCTCATTGCATGCTGTATATGCTCTTATCAACTCTACATAACCATCCCCCAATCACGAAATTGCGTTTGTAAAGCTGTCCAAAATATCTGGGAGGCACTATTTTTCGACACTGTACTTTTTTGGACGGAAGAGCTTTAAGATACCTGTTGTGTTCCATTCACAGGCATCATAGTCCGTGGTTCAATTGCATACGCCCCGCCCCAGTAATGATGCTGCGTACCTGCTTGCCTGTAAGTGAACTTGCGTGCTGAAGACAATTGCAATATTACATTAGAACATATTTCAAGCTTAATAATAAGCTATTTGGGAAGGTAGGCTATGATTCAAATAAATCCCTGATTAAAACGTGTGTTTACGCATTATTTTTAACTCCCAAAACTTCATTCGAGTGCTTGTACATGCAAGGGTTATAACAAAATTGAGGGAAGGCAGTGGCGTACTCAGGGAGGAGGGGGCATTGGGCCATGGCACCCCTCACTGATGCCAATTTTTTTCTTTTTTTTTTCTTTTTTTTTAGTTCCTAAGAAACCGTAAATTTTGTAAGTTACACAAATTTTACTTCAAAAAGGTAGCATACGTGGCATCAGACTGCATGTAAAGACACCCAATTTTTCAAAAATTTTCAAAAGGGGAGGGGGACACCCCTCTCCTTAGACCCCTCCCCCAGACCGGCGATCACACAACATATACTCTACCCCCACCCTCTTGAGAGAAATCCTGCATACACCACTGAGGGGAGGGACAAGTGCCCTAATCCTCTTTAGTGATTGGACTGTCAAGTTGATTTGGAACATATTTTCAAACTTGGGCCCTATTACGCTTTTATGGTGACTCACATTGTATCTTAATTCGGGCATACTAACTTTGTTTCAAATGGTTTCTGAGGGCCTACTATAAGTTTTAGTCTGATTGGTCGGTGACACAGCATCAAACCTTTGCCTGTTTGCCCTATCTGAGCGGACTCTTTGCTCAGTATCATTGCAAGGTATTCTAAACAAGGATATGACTAATCCTTGGATATGCCGTACAGCCTCGCAGGCAGTGTCTCAGCGAGACTGGACCAAGGATCACGACACACATCACAGGCGCTTAGCCAGAAATGATACCGAGTAGAGCAAGATAGCTTTTAGGGGGTAATTTGGGGGTTGGATGGGGTATTTGTGAGACATGCAGAGATGTATTCAATCCATAGCATTTTTTGTTTTCAAAAAGTTTCTTGTGAAAGTAAATTTGATTGGCGACGCCTGTCCCCCCCCCCCTTGCTACGGGCGTGCGAATGTGTGTTATGATGCCAAAATTCACAAAAGGAAAAGACAAGGGGTCTAATTTCAAAGGGTGTGGATTGCCCATCTTTATTGCATTATATTAGCAATAAATGAAGTGGAAAATGTTATTTATAATGATCATGGACTTGCAAATAAATTTGTCACGCAATTGGCCTCCACGTGCATTTGATGCCCCATTCGGACGCCATGCATGGGAATAGATGATTTGTACAACGAATATCCGCAACCTTTTGACAATTTATAGGTGCACAGGGCCGAGGTTTTAAGGAACTGATGGTTTCTATGTTTTAATCGATAAGATTGGTGCAGCCGACACATCCTCGCAGGACGAGGCACTGTACCCAGATGGTCGGCCAAGCCCTTTCTGTGTTCCTTAGCCCATTGCACTTGTGGGCCGGGTAAAAACGCTGAGCCCCCTATACTCCAGCATTTTTGTCACTTATAAAAAAGATTGTACAATGTTCTGAAATAACGATTGGCGCAAGAAAACGCAATGTCATTTATTTTCAACAAAACAGTCTTTCGCTTTCCCATCACGCAATGATGAAATGCTTGTCCCATCTCCCTGGTCCTATTGCTTTTGCATAAGATATACTGTAGCAACACTGCATATAGAATTGCTAATGATAATGACGCATGGGGGTTGATGTCCGAAAATTGGAGCGGGGGAGGCCTAGGCCGAATACTAAACTGAGCCAGATTCGCCGCAGGAGCGCTGAGCTCCCGTGAAGGATTGGCGTACAGGGACTGGTCGTATCGTCCCTGGTGGGGTCCAGGGGGCAGCGTCCCGGTGGTGATCCCGGAGCAAACGCCCCTGAAGCTCCGAGGTAGTTAAATGATTAAAACCATGAGAATGTAGCATTTGGTTATCGTAAAGCTTATCGGATGCGCGCTAAACAGATCACAAATATCACGCTTTGACCATTTTAATTAATAATAGCCTTCCTCAGACTAAAAGGTTATTTTTATGATGAAGAGGGTTTGGTTTGTGGGTGGTTACATTCATATGGAAATGCTTGCACGAAGATATGGAATATGCAAGATGTTCTACATGAAGTCATCACGAAACAAAATATTTAAAACGGATGCGCGCAAAGCGCGCCGAACAAATCAGCATCGGTAAAATGCCAGGAAAGTAATTTTCATTGAAAGTTTCATCTTCGTAAGGTGTGGTAAGCAAAGCCTTTAACCGCGAGCGCCGAAGCGCGAAGATCGAAGCTATAGAGACCGAGTCACCGAGGGTCCTCTCCGAGGATTACTTGTAAATGTGATTTCTTTTGCGGCCATTTTTTGTTTATTTTGGGGCCATATCTAGAGAAAATCCTGCGTCCACCATGCAGGTATGGTTTGAAATGCTTATGAAATGTTTTTCTTCGGAATATTGTACATTTAAGATAGTGATCGTCATCAATTTGATGCGTATGGTGGTACTTGGTGGGGAAAGTGAACAGAGGGAGGGGTTGCAAGAGTTTTGGAAATAGTAAGTTACGCCGAAAAGTGAGAGTTGGGATTCCTTATACAAGAGTAGGATTCTGAACTCTGTATAAGAGGACCATTGTGCGTGTATTAATTGACTCTCATTTCGGTACACCCCCTTGTCTCAGGGCCTCAAGTCACAAAAGTTTGACTGTAAGCCGACCCCCATGCTTTGAAAGAATCTTAATTTAGGTACAAAACGGAATTATTCAACAAGAATTGCCATTTGCCTCTCCACTTTTGAGCTTCGCCCCTGTATTTGTTATTTTTCATTTCCGGTACGCGGGAAGATAAGCCAAAATATCTCTGACATTTTATGGTATTTGATGTGGATGTTTACTTTTATGCTACATTGCAAAATTTACCAAAATGTTAGAAATTTCCTCATAATTTTTGAAGTTTTTCTTGTCTCGCTTCATTTTGTTCATTTTCTTTTATTATTTTTTATTGTTTTTGAAGGCTGGCTATTCTCACCCAAGACAGGTAAATTCTCTCTACTAAGTTAACTTAAGCCCCTCCTCCAATTAAAAAACACCCACCCCGTAATCCTGCCTATGTAAACATTCGTTAAAAATTTTAAAAGGAAAGTGGTGGGCACGGAACGCTCCGAAATCATTGGGTTATGGGTTTCTAACAGATATAAAAATTGTGCAATTGGTAAATATTTTAACAATCACCGATGTGGAACACCGCAAGTGCATTCATTTAATTGATTATTTGAAGGGAAATAAATTGTCCATAAGTGCTGGGTGAGAGTGTGTTGGCGGAAAAGGGGCCTGTACTATTCGCCATTGGGCGTATCCTCTTCCACTCTCTGTCACCTCCAAGAAGCAGCCCTGTATTTGCAAAATTATAAGGGCTACTACATCGTCTACAATGTTTAACTTCGACAGACATACAAAGACGTACGAGCCAGGGCGGGATTTTTTTTTTATTAATATATTTTGTTCCCACAAATTTACATATAACAAATATATTAATATCTTACAAAAACAAAACAGTCCATTTACACCAATCTTCGTTAAAGAATGTAAACGATCATTAACTGAAGCTCGATATTTCTGAATGTAGTAATACTTTTTACAAAGAAAATAAATGTCTCTATTGTAGGCTTGCAGAGATATATTTACTCCTTTAAAGAAAATACTTTGCTAATAAATAATGCAATTCAGTGTCTTATCATAATCGATACAGAACAAAATAGTTTTAGCATTCAATTCAAAAACTAAATTTAATTTTAGTCTTATTAGTTCTCTTAAATTATCCCCAAAATGAAAAGAAATAGGTCAATAAAAAATAAGTGTTGAATGGTTTCACCATTTGCTTTACAAAAGGAACACAAATCATTATCCCTTAAATTAATTTTTTTGAGATAATCATTACAACTTAGAATACGATTCGTTATCCTGTACTGCAGCCATTGCAATTTTGTATCTTTTGTCGTAATAAAAGGCCTCAGATTTAAATTGTCCCACGCTTTCTGACTTATAATAATTTTTAATTTTTCCATCCAGAAATTGGGACTCAGTCCATTGGACTTTGGTAAAAAGAATTCCTCTGGCACATTTCTACTATAGTAGGAAAATTCGGGCAATTCGATTCCAAGATTAAAGGTTTGATTCAGGTAATCTCTGGCAAAAATGATGACAGCCTTCCCTCTTCATCTCCTGAAAAATTACCAAGTGAGCCAATCAATAGCTGCTCTACGAAATTTTGTTTGGGGGGGAGGCAAAATCAGATCTGTATTACATGTTATCATTATTATTTTTTTGAGATTGACGACCGTGCTTTCCAAACTTTAAGGTTGAACTTACCCCCGTGCCCCGGGTGCCCCCATGGCGAACCACCAATATCTTTAAAGAAAAATGGCAATAAGACTTCTCATGATTTTTATCTCCGACAGTTCGACAGTTAAGGCTTTTTATACGCTTAATATTGAAGGCAGAAGACCAGTTGTGGACTTCAAAGGGAAGATGCAGTCACCCCAATCAGAGTTAGCATGTCCCGCCATTCTAGTTCATGAATGGCCTATTTTGATCATGTGACAATATTTTTGTTCGTGAACTGTGAAATTCAAGGAAGATTTCTCCTTGCTCTTCCTATTGTTCGTAAAAGTTTATGTTCAAAATGTCTTCAGAAGTGCTTGTAATGCAATAAAAGAAGGTTTGCAAGAGTCTGCTGATTTTTCAAAGTAAATTTTTGGGGGACTGCCTATTGCCTATAAGACCATTGCCTATAGAAAAAAGGACATGGGTCCATGGAGGACGTGGCTATTACCATAATTCCCATATTTGATTTAACATAAGACTTTAATCTTGTCACTCTTAGAATTAAAAGAACAAGGTAACTGGGAAGTTTCTTACCAAACGTGAAAAAGAGCGAGAGGTTCAAGGAAAGGAGGGGTGTAGGAGGGGAATGCACGACATTGCCCTGCCGGAAATTGAAATGCCCCAATATTCCATCCATCACCACCTTTAAAAGTCCTTTATGCAGCGTGGCCAAATTAAGTGACCGGGAGTCAGCCAAGGATGTGCCCCTCCCCATTCGAGCAGGAATTGTTGGGGGGTTGCTCAAATATGCTTGAAATTACGGGCAAAGGACCCGACCCTCAAAAATTAAAAGTCTCATACATTTATACCTTTCAAAATTTTTCGTGCCCAAAGCTGGAAGTAGTATTCATCCCAACAAATCAATTGCGTAATTTCCAGTTAAGATAAAGAAAAAACTGATGAGCTCATAACGCTTAAGTTGCAGTCAAAATATTTACTCGATTCCTATGTCCCATTTCAGAAAGATTGAATCATTGTTTCTGTAGGGCTTCTCCATCCGCGTCCCTTAACCGCCCACCCTGCTTCTTCGATTAAGTCTTTGGGTAGTTTTGCTGTTGTGAAAATTGAATTTCGAAATCGTGACATTACTGGAAACAACCGAACAAGGAGGAAAATTGTGTCTTGGCGTTATGTAGGCATAGTATGTTGCAGTTAAGCACATGAAAAGCACAGACGTATGAAAAGAAACTTTATACGACAGCGGAAAATGTTTGACCTGAAACTTTTCCTAAATTGATAAATAATCATGACATCATGCTGGGGGTGGTGGGGGGCTACCGAACCCCTCCTCATATGCCTAGGGAGTCAAGAAGGTGAAGTAAAAAAAAAACATTCGATGCAACATGAACACTTGTTAAAAAGTAAAAACTGTGCTAATCTGAGAGGTTTCCCGAAGTTTAGCCGGGATGTTTCGCAAGATAGGCTGTAAACCGCGTCTGCAGCCTGCGGAGCTGGAGGTTTGTCGTGTATTTCCCTGAATCATCGAGATATGGAGTCAGAAAGGTATGAGGAATCATAAAGCTGATAATTTGACAAGCCTGTCCCTTCTGCGAGGTGAAATCAGTGAAGTACAACTGTTGTCTGTCTGGAGATTACAAGAGGAAGATATTTTAGCCTTTAACGTTATGACTACAAGTGCATGCTGACAAACCGACAAAACTCTACGAGCGACCTCATTATAACTGTCCGTGACACCTGTCAGTCATGCAATATATCAGGAGTGGTGTATGATCAGTGGTACAGTTATGCTTCTGCAAATAAAAAAATAATAACAAAAGGTACGTGGGAGAGAGGGAGGGAGGAAGATCGACCCAAAGCCCCCCGTGAACTTGTCAATGTTTGGGGCATCCACTTCTCTTTTCCTTAGTCTCCCCTCCCCTGTCCACTCCCTTCCCCTTTTCCCTCCCACCTTCCCCGTTTTCCCTTCCAACTTGCCCCTCCCACCTTTCCCTCCACCTTTTCCCCTTCACCTTTTCTCCTTCCCCGTTTCCCCTTCCCCGTTTCCCCTTCACCTCCCCTTCCCTCCGATTCACCTCCCCTTCCCTCCGATTCACCTCCCCTTCCCTCCGCTTCCGCTTCCCATTCCCCTTCCCATTTCCCTCCCTTCCCATTCCCTCCCTGTCCCCTTCCCCATTCCCTCCCTCTCTCCTTTTCCCTACCCCATTCCTCTACCTTATTTCCCCACCCATTCCCCCACCCCATTCCCATTCCCCTTCCCTTGCCCCTTGCCTTTCCTCCCCTTGGCGAGCCCACAGCTCTCTGCTGCCGGCTTTTGTTCTGTGCTATATAAGCACCCTTCACACTTTCGCTCCATGCAATCAATGTGCCTGAACTTCGATCCCTTCTAGATGTAGCAGGTCTATCTAAACAGTACGTCGTCCATTCTGCCCAATTGTATTACTTCACAGTGCAGTTACATATTGAGCTTCCAGTAAGTATCTCAGTCCTGAATCTTGACGCAAAACCGAGTCTTGGATTGTACTTCCACTTTTGGACGTACGATGGACGTTATTAAAAATATTATGAAAAAAATTCTGGAGGTGGGGATTCTTAGAAAGTAGATCAAATTATGCATCCGTCATTTAAAGATGCAAAATTAACAAATATTTTCTATAATCCTATGGAAAGATGGAAACTGGTTTGTTCTTCCTGCAGACACTGCTGTAGTTGATAACTGTAAAATATATTTCAATTTTCAATTTATGGAAGTACCTAGGTAAAGGGACTCGGGAATTCAGCACCTAGACACATTAAAATTCATACGGTAAGTGTAGTAGTAGTAGTATTTGTATACATTGCGTGTTACGTGCCGAAGACTTGGATTAGGCTATACGAAAACAATCTTGAGTTTGTGGAGTAAACTTTCATTTTTGAAGAGGACACTTGTATGTGAGACTCACAGAAAACTTGTGGAATAATGGTCTCATGAAAGGTTTGTTTGATTCGATTACTCTATCTTTTGGATGTCGCTGCAGCATGTGTTAGAGAAAAATACGTCAAAGACTAGGCCTGTAAGTTACTGTATAGCCTAAGATTGTAACTTAATAAGAGTCTCCACTGATTGGAACCTGCCTTACAAGTAAAACGGCAAACCTGAAAGAGAAACGATTTGTAGGCCTATCTTGTTCCTGCTTAGGCTTTGTCACTATGGGCGTTATCCGTCCTAACGTTACCGTAGTGTTAGTCTAACTTTTCCTAGTACTTACTAGGCCTAGCCTAGGTCCACACAGCCTAT
This sequence comes from Holothuria glaberrima, assembly GCA_009936505.3. Taxonomy (NCBI): domain Eukaryota; kingdom Metazoa; phylum Echinodermata; class Holothuroidea; order Aspidochirotida; family Holothuriidae; genus Holothuria; species Holothuria glaberrima. The sequence continues at coordinate 3,273 of WURT03023163.1, read as the reverse complement.
TGATCTAACTTACTACGATTACAGCTTGCCATTCTAGCCAAACTTCGATTCGGCGTGTGACCTTAACTGCATTTCGTGCTCTCAGAATGGGAGCTTTGGCTTGGTGTTGGCATTTTCCTTATGTTTTCTAGGCTATTGTTTTATTTGGCATAACTTCGGCATGGGCTTGACATGGAATGCACTTTGGCGTGTGACAGATGGGGGCCCCAGCAACTGTAGTGTAGGCTAGCCTTGCCTAGCCTTGGTTCTTTTTTCCAGGATCTAACCCAGGGCTTCTGAGGTGTTTCAGCTGATTGCCAGAACAGTTTACTTGCAATTTTAGCCAACTTTATAACAATTGTAGTCCTAGGGTAAAGCGCCCAGTATTCGACCCACCCAGTATTTGACTGCCTGTTGTAATTTATTCATTGCTCCTATCCCATTAAAGAATTGTCAATGTATTCTACAGGTATTGCCTTCAAAGCCTACTGTAGGTCTGTACCCTACTCACCACTGGTAGTGGTAGCCTTATGTACAACACACCCCATTTCCACAAAATTCATGATTTTTTTCTACTATAGCCTAGGTAGAATTAGGCTACATGAGGTGGGTGTTATTTTAAGAAAGGCCACTTTTCTTAATCAGTCAGTTAAGCAAGTTTCTTCTTATGAAAAATTCTTGATTTTGTGCCACTTAAAGATATTTTAGCCTCATTATTTGTTGGGACTGAGAGCTTGGGTAGCAAGACTTGTTCTAAATATAGAGGTCCATGCTGGTTACCCTTTATAAAGGGAGGTCGCCTACTGGCCTCTGCTTTGCAAAGTGCTATAGTATTCAACCATCATATATATCCAAGGGATGCAACCTTGCAAAAATATTTGCATCCCACCCTTCAGTAGGCTACAGTACTTGCGTCCACTATGACTGACCGTATTACTGTATCCTTTATTTGACCTAATTCAACTAAGCACCGATGGCTACTGTATGCATAGGCCTTTAAAATTTTGTCACATGCAAATTCACTCTTCAATCTATGGTTCATACAGTAGTACAGTAGTGAAATTTGTAAAAAAAAAAAAAAAAAAAGGAAAGGAAAAAGGAAAAAAGGAACTCAAAACTAAAAATAAGTCTGGGCCTAGACTACAGCAAAGTGCTCAACTTTAGCCGTTATTCTTCCCAGAATATTGAAAAGTATGAAATGAATTGCATTGACACTAACCACTTGTTGTTTGCAGGCCTTTTCTCGATTCGTATATGTCTCTGGAAGGGGCCTACAAAGTGCAAGTACTAACGTTTTAACCAGAGTTGCCTAAACTAAAACACACATGGTCACTAGGACATTGAGCATACCAAAATCAGACACTTTGATTTAGGCTGGTACCGTAAAAGTCGTCATTATAATGTGAATCATCCCTGGCTTATGTAGAAAATACATGGATTGAACTACAGCATAACTGCTAAAGAAAAATTTTAAAAGTAATGAATTGTAACTCACGATTATTGGAAATCTCAGGTATAAAATTGAGTTGTTTGTTTAAGTTTGCGATCTGTTTGACACTGAAAAGACAAGCCTGAGAGGGCCCGCACATACACGGAATGTTGACATACTGCTATCGTTGTAAGCAAACTAAGTACAGTACTTGCGCACTGTTTTAGCATGCAAAAAGCATGTGTATCTCTAGTCTGGGTAACCCTGCTGGAGGGAATGTGGTCTTTTTCAGCATCGAGATATAAGTTAAAAAATACCAAATTTATGTAAACATTACCTCACTGCAGGGTAACCCATATTAGTGCATCTTTCACTGCGTGAAAGAGAATGCCCTTCACAGTGGAAGGTGATTTGTGGAAACCAGAATGCCCAAATATCATAACAGACGTGAGGTTGGGCTCACTGCTAATGTCAAAAACTTAGCCATAAATCAATTTGAGAAAGAATAAAAACTTAGGTACAGTAGTATTGAGGTTTGGAGAATTGTAATTTTTGGTTGCTGCAAGTACAGTATGAAAATATCCAGCAAGTTTCAGAGAGATACGGCCCATGTACATACCTAACTACGATCGGCCCCTGCATATTAGGGCAGTGGTTTATAATGAGTTTCTAGAGATCTACAGTAGACATGTATGACACTGCAGACCTTCTTGCAGCACTTAAATACTCGATCAAAAAGTAGAAACTGAGACAGTTTTGTGATTATTTTAGTCCCAATCATGCAGTCACTTTTAACTGATGATATAATTACCGGGAGCAGTGAAACAGGAAATTCTTTTCCAAGCAACTTTTTTGAAGATTCGGGAAAATTTGGAACCAGGTAGAATTGGATATTGGGTGGGGTTGAGTATCCAGACACCACCGCACATTTTAAACATGTATCATGTGATTTATGATTCACACATTTATGATCCATACAGAAAATTGGCTACCTTACAGTACTGTAGCTTGTCCATCATGCATCAACTGTGCTTGTCTTTGTGGAAAAAGTTTGAATGGGTTCTGACTGAAACGCCCGCTTATTCACCAGCCAAAGTATGGAAGTAATGTACTATACAGTACAGCAAACACTAATTTGACTGACAGATTTGAACAAATCTTGGGGCATTCGGCATGTGTGAACCTGCTCAGACAGTCCACTCAAGAACAGGCTCTGAGGCAGAAATTTCAGCTGTGGGTGTCCAAATTTAAAAAATGGGTGTGCCAACATTTTGGGACTATATAATGCTGAAGGTATCACTGCGATCGCGAGGTGATCCCCCTCCTTAGTGGGAATTTAAGTTGTTCATCTTAAGGGCCATTGTGGGGTTAATGTAGAAGCACCTCCTTAGGAATTTTGCATTTTAGAGGTGTCTGGTTAAAATATACCGTAAGCTGTTTCAACCTATCTTTGAGACTTGTTAGACCTGAAATATGAGTTCTATGAAAGTACAATTTTTGTCCCCTTCTGGTCTCCTCCCCCCCCCCCACCAAAAAAAATGTCTCCTGGTAGGGTTAGGGCTAGCTGCATTTTTAGGAGGGTAGGCAGCATTCCAACCACATAAAATATTTGGAAAATTAAAAATGGTGTGAGGTACTGTAGCCTATCATCTATAGTACAAACTTACATACCAAAAGTACCCAACCTCACCCTTCCCTCAGTTTTGCCTAGCCATACATTATATAGGCCTCATTGTGGCCATGTTATACTCAGCCTTTAGCTAGTACTGTATAACCTTACAGGGCTCGAAAATAGTCTGGCGCTCTGGCGCAAAAGCGCCAGAGGCGGCCCCGACTGCTCCAGAAAAACGAAAAAGTAGGTGTTT